>JAJKFI010017761.1:6446-28243 GCA_029204185.1 Lerista edwardsae | reverse complement strand
CTCTCTCTCTCTCTCTCTCTCTCTCTCTCTCTCTCTCTCTCTCTCTCAACTGGTGTCTTGGTGATGCACACTTTGTGCCATAAAAGTGCCATGCTGCTGACCTCCGATCTCCTATCTTTGCCCTGTGTGCCAGCATCCTCTGAGCCTTATCAGCATCCTGAATCAAAGGCCTTGGCACAGGTGCTGATGAGGCAGCTTAGCTGAAGGAGTCTCTTCAGATACTGCTTCCAAGACAATAGCTGCAGGCTATATAATCAGAATGTGTAAAGAGATCAATCCGCTTACATAAAATAAAGCAAAAAAAATTGAAAACTGGCCCTGACAACTGGAGAAAGACAGAAGGAAAAAAAATCAGACCTCTTGAGGGAAATAAACTGTGATTAAATAAAGGCCAGCAAAAGAAGCAAAACAATACAATAGAAAGAGAGGGGAACAGTCGCTTTGTAACTTTGAGCAAACCTCCAGAGGAGACCCCAGATGTTGCATTTCTCTGTGGCAAAAATGATCAGCAACGGATCGTGTGTGTTTTAAAGACTGCATCTGTTTGTGGCAGGAAGTCCCAAAGTGCTCAGGCACTCTCGTGTGCAAACTGTTGTTGTGTGATAGAAAATAAGTCAGCTGAATAAAGACTTCCGGGAAATGCTTAGCTACAGTGGTAGGTTCCCTCTGCATCTCTGCATGATTCATTGCTCTGCCTTTGCCTCCTTCCAGTTTCCTGGAGGCAGGCAATTCTATCCCTTTTCTGCTTCAGAGATGCAGGAGAGTTACTGTACCTACTTTTAGAGGAGCAACTGCTCTTCTTTTGCTTCCTGAAATCTAGCAGCACAATTGGAACACTGGCCTATCCAGATGCACAATGGGTTGGCTGTACTGAGGTTGGGTAACTCTTCTTGGTCTTACAGCCAAACTAGATAATAGTTTTTAGAGTGCACTCCTAACCTGGAGTTAAGCTGGTACAGTTAGGCCAGCAAAGTTTGGCCAGCACAAGGGCCACAGTAAAGTGGACCACTCTCAGAGCGAGGGAAGATGGTGCACGTTGGCATGCTGGCCTCTCTAACTCCGAGAGTGGTCCAGACATACTTTGGACTAACTGTGCCAGCCTCACTCCAGGTTAGGATTGCGCTCTTAATCACATTGTTTCGGACATGCTTTTTTTCCTTCCATACGTAGCATAGAATCCATAAGGGATCCAATCCTACGACTGGGTCCCACTGCAGGAAGGACAATGTTGTCCCAAGGATGTCACGTTCTTCTCAACAGCCAGCAGGGCAGACAGGTCTTGCAACTGGCAGTGGAGGGGTGGGAGAAGATAGTGGGAGGGCATTCCAGAGGTGGGGATGTTTCAGGATGGGGATGACAGGGAGGGATGGTAACTGAGTCACATGTACTCCTGGATGGCCATGTATTTTTCCTAACAATGTGTCTGACTTGGTACTTGCATACCAAGTACTTGGTACTTGCATACCATACTTGCATATACTTGTATATTGCATACAAGTACATTGTTGTGTATTACTAGTGACATGAAACAGCAAATGATGATACTCAAGGAATACAGTAAGAATGCACCCCTCCACCTATTGACTTATTGTTTGGACCACGATTGCATTGGACACTGTGTTTCTTCACATGTACAAAATGTGGAACTCACGCATATGCAAGGATCTCATCCAATCTTGTTGTGCTGTTCTCAGCTTAGCAACAGAATCTCATAAAGCCTTGCTTTTGGATCAGGGGATTTGACCTTCACGTACAGATCATCTGCTTCCACAGTCACCCAAGCAGGCTTGCCGATTTTGACAAAGGATGCTCCACCAACAATCAAAATAGCGGCCTCTGTCATTTGGTTGCACCAGTAGAGGCTTATTCCGCTAATAGCCAGCCATGCTCTCTATCTCGGCTGCCTCTTCCCATAACTCAGCTTAATGCTGAGAGAGAGATTTATTTCGGAAAAGTGAGGAAAGCCAAACAATCAGTGCCTTTTGTCCGGCTTGAGAAAACATGCTCAGACAGACCAGACTCCGACAGGGCTTTGCATCACCACGAGGCAGGGACCATGCTGTGTCACTGGGCAAATAGCTCTGCCACTGTAGACAGTGATTTGGAAGAGAACCATTTCAGGTTGGGAAAATAGCCTCTGAAGACTCTTGGATGGCCCAGATGTTTTTCTTTTTCTTTTAGTCTTGGAAGCTTGAACTTCCCATGTAATGCAGTATTGGCATTGCTGAATCCACTTCTCCTTCCCTGGCTGAATGCAGTTATTCCTGTGCCCAGTTTTGGCATGAAGACGTCCAAGCAAACAAAATAGGAAAAGGGCCTCTGGCTGGAGTTTTTGTTGCACACAGTAAATGCACCTTGACTGCCAATTGCACAGAGAGGCAAAGGGGGAAATAGTCTAAGTGCCAGGCAACACAAGAGGCCCATAAGGCGCAAGTGGTGCTGGGCCAATGCTGGCAGCACTGTTGGCCCTGCTGCACCAAAGAAGGTTGCAGGTAAGCCGCCCCCACACCAGCCAAGTTTGGCCAGTGCAGGGGCTTTTCTGGGCAGGAGGAAAATGGGAGGGGTGGAATAGAGTGAGGGCGGAGGGAGGGAAGTCCCCTGGGTGGGGCAGCCTGGGGAGAGGGTAGGAGCCTGGATCCAGCAATTATGCTGGATCACAATCCCCATCCCTGGGCTGTACGGCCCCAATTTGGGCCACTGCAGCCCGCTCGGACTTACGCCTGCTCAATAGCAGGTGCAGGTCTGAGCAGCCCCATAGGGGTGTCTAGCGCGTCCCCCAAGGTAAGGGGACAAATGTCTCCTTGCCCTATGGAGGCTCCAGTGGCCTCCCAATCTGCACTGGATACAGTGCAAACCAGCTGGCCTGCCTTTTCCAGCGCAGGTTAGGATTGCACCATCAGAATGACCCAGGATTTCACCACACTGTCACTGCTTGTGGCTTGCAATAGATACTGCTATGCAGTCTCTGGGTGCTCCATATAATTGCATGAGTTTATCACATTTGCACTGCTGGTTTCCAGAACATGAATGATGTTGGACTCATTAGGGCACTGATCTTAAAGATGGAACATTTGGGTTTGTGTCTTTTGCTGTGGGCCGGATCAAATGGCTATAGTCAAAGTTTCCACACATTTTTTTGATTATGAGTCAAATTATGATTATGATTAGTTAGATCCAGCCTCCTGACTGTCAGCTTAGACTATAGCAACCTGTGATCCCTGCTACCTTTGTCCAATGTCTGAATCAGTGTTCCAGAGACAAAAGAACATCCTGTAGTCAACTGAGAATGATTCTTCATTGTCTCATAAACAATGAGAAATGGAATGGAATGCTTTTACTGTCCTCCTCCCATCACTCACAAAATATTCAGGGCAAAAACCAATGATACATATGAGTGAAATAATGGCAGTTTGAACAGGGTATGTTACTGATGACCTCTGGCCCGTTTCTGGCCTGTTTCAGTTAGAAATGCTTTTAGCTCCAAGTCAGCAAAATGTACCAGCCTGCACAGAAGTGAAGTAGGTTTAGGGTAAAGATAACGATAATCTCAGGAATGCAAGAATGCAAGGATTCATGACACACTGACACGCATAATTAATATGCGGGGCACACTGACACGCATAATTAATATTTGTAACTGTATAGCTTGTTCTGATAAGGCTGAATGTTGACGCCTATGCATTACACATTAGCCTATGCTTGCGCTTTATGCTTAATGAAGTAACCTATGTAATTTTTACCTATATAAACTTATGTAACCCATTGTTCAGGGCTGCTCCTGGCTTTTTGGTCAAGAGACCCTGGGGCAGTCTCTGCGCAGAAGAATAAACTTTTCCCCTCCTACCATCATCCTGTGTCTGTCGTTAATGAGCAGTCAGGTAACACCAAGTACTGCATAGTAGTCAAGATATAGAAGTGGGCACAAGCAGCTTGTAGATGCTAAGACTGGGCCTGATTCTAGGGGGTATAACTAAGAGAACAATCCTAAACTGGAGTTGGGCTGACATAAACTAAGCCACCATAGTTTGGCCAGCATAAGGGACACTATAAAGTGTGTTTGGACCAATCTCGGAGTCAGGGCGGATGGCTCACGTCCAGACATGTCGTAGCAGGTACGCAGGGGTACGTGACTACCCATTCCTAGGATTGGGGCTGGCCCTGCCCATTCGCTCGCCCACTCATCGACTCCGTCGGCGCTCCACTCCGCCCCCTGCAATGTTTGAGTTGCCTGCACGTTTGAGTTGCCTGCACGTTCTCAGAGCCAGGCAGGCAGGCAGGCAGGCAGGCAGCGGAGCGAGGGAGACCGGCGGCGGCAGCAGCGTGAGCAGGTAGGCTGCCTGGGGCTCCCTCCCAAGGAGGTGCGGCGGTTCCTGGGGGGGAATCGGTAGCCCGCACGGCGGCCCCGGGGAAGGCCCAGGACTCCCGGGCCGCCGCACAGCCTACCAAGAAGGCGTGGCTGTTCCTGGGGGTGGTTCCTGGGTTCCGGCTATGACCTCACTTCCGGTGGGCGGGCCCTGACACAAGTGCCAATCAAAAGTGAGTACCTGTTGCTAAATCATTTAGATGCCATTACTGCTCATGTCTGTGTGCTGGCCTCTCTGACTCCAAGAGTGGTCCAAACATACTTTACGGTGACCCTTGTGCTGGCCAAACTTTGCTGGCTTAATTTATGCTGGCCTAACTCAGTTTAGGATTGTGCCCTGAGAATGGTGTCAATCCTGGATTTGGGAGTCCAGTATCTCCCTTACAGATGGTTTGGATATTACAAGGAAGGGAGGCGAGTCAAGTCACCCATCAGGAGGGAGATCTTCCTCTATGTGGAGTTCATGTGTGTTTCTCCAACACAGAAAAAGAAGAGATGGGAGCTATTCATTCAATGTCAGTATTTCCATGCAACACATGGACCACCCTCAGCCTCACTGCAAATGAAGGACTTGCACTGATTCCATAAGATTTCTGGATTTCTTTTACCTCTACCTCTAGTGTTACGCAGCTTAGAGCAACATTGGTAGAAATGCAATCTCCAGCACATCATTGGTAGAAAACGGGTTTGCGTGATGAAGTTGCCTGCTGTGATTTCTTCAGCATACATCCGGATCCTTCCGGAGGGGTAGCTGTGTTAGGCCCATTCCTTTTGTCATGAATGCCGGCACTGTGCTCACAGCACCGGTCCTGGTGTCAAAAAAACTTTGCTGGATCAGGTCACGGGCCCATCTAGTCCAGATTCATGTATCTCACAGTGATTCATCAGATGCCCCTCAGCACACAAGACAACCAGATATACTTGCATTCTGCTGCCACTCCCTTGCATCTGGCATTTACTCAATTTACCCTTGCACCCCCTAGTGGAGACACAAGACCAGTCGTGGATCTAGGGGGGCCTAGGGGAGGCACGAGCCCTGGGCGCCATCTTGGGGGGGCGCCAGTGGCCCCCCGCAACATTGCGCGGGTAGACCAGCACTCCGCAGGTTGGGAAAGCATCCGTACTGTGGACCTTCCCCCAAAGACCTTCCCCCACAACAAGGAGGAAGAGGCGCAGGAGTGTCCAAACCAATTTTTTCTGCATCAGGTTTCATGGACTAATTCTGTCTGCAGTAGACTGTCATCACTGAAAGCAGATGCTGAAATGTCTTTGTCACTCTTTAGGGTGCTACAAGCCTCTTTGTTGTTCATCCAGATCCTTTGTTCTCAGTGTCTAACTACAGCTGCAGTACTGCTTTGTTGCCTTTGTCCATGTGCCTTTGCCCATGACTGCTTTGAAAGGGTGGCTTTGCAAAGGTGGGAAATTTAGGTATCTGAACTGCTGTTGGCTGAATTACTTTTCCTGTCATCCTAACATTAGGCAGAACCAAAAATTCTCAACACCGGGGACCGCCCTGTCTCCGACAGAGCATTGCTGCATCATTATATCGCATTGCTCTAGGGGGTTGGGGGGATCGTGGCCACTGGTCAGTCCCACCCTTTCAAAAATTGACTTTGACCTTTCCAAATGCCATCTGCACATGGAGTGGCAAAATTGGAGGGCACTTTGATTTCGCACAGCAACCATAAGGAATGACTAGAATCCCTTGGGTTATCAGATAATTGTTCCCTTGCCTACAGCTTGCAGGAGCGAGCGTCTTTGGCCCACCCTGTGTTGACATGCAGTACATGGCTGGGCAACTCCAGCTTCCTTTTCCTGGTGGCAGGGACGAACGGAGCCCCAAGTGCGCCCATGGCAGGGCAACAAAATCGCACCCCCAGCACGTCGCCCCCCCCGTGCGTTGTCCAGCCACACCTCCCTGTGCCCGGAATAGCTCCATTTTGGAGCGGAACAGACGCGAGGGAGGGCGGGTGGGCCAGACAGCGTGCGGGTTACTCCGCGGACTCCGCGCAATGGCGCCCCACCGCTGCCGGCACTCTTGGCTCGCGGCACCCCGGGCTACACCCTTCCTCCGCCTCTGCCTGGTGGTGCTGCTTTACTTCTATCAGGAAAAGGAAGCTGGAGTGCCCTGAAAGAGTGACAATGCTCCTCCTCTTCCTTTTCTCAGAGGATCCCTGTCCAATGCTTTTAGTGGAGGATTTGTTCATAGCCTTTTGTGGGACCAAGGAGGAATTTCTTTGGGATGTCTTCCCTGATTGGTTGCATGTGGCCTCTCTCTGTGCGTGCTGCCACTCAGAACTGCCCCTGAGCGGGCTGATTTGGCTCAGCAGAGAGCAGCTTCCTAAGTTCCATCAAAAATAACTTGAAAGCAAAGGTGGCTCTCAGAATCGCAGCTCCAGCCCCGATTACTACACAAATCAGCATACAGCCTGTGTTGTCCTCGGATCCTGCCTCTGCCATTCCAGACTGCTTCTGATTTACACTCTGAAAACCTTTCCAGTAACTGGGTAGCAATGGATGGTGAGCCCTCTAGTGGCAAAAGGCAGCTTGCTACGAAGATTCAAACTTCTGAAGAAGCTGCTGTTTCCAACTGACTGGAAACCACTGACTGAGACTGCAATCCCATGCACACTTCCCTGGGCGTCAGCCCAACTGGACAGCTCAGGGAAACTTATTCCTGAGGAGACCTGCATAACCTTGAGCTGGGAATCGCACAAGGATCCATAGTCTGTCTTCAACAATTGAGCATCACCCCTGCAATACTTCCTAGGTCACCTACAGCAGACTTAACGCAACATACAGCTCAGCACATTGGGACCTAAATTCTGGCCCATCATTGTTCAGAGAGCAATATAGGTCGGGGCAGTCAGACTAGAGGAAAGGGTGGCAGGGAGGGCAAAACCCCTGGGACCTGAGCTTCAGGGTCTGGGCCATGACAAAGGAAATTCTACAGTACAAAACGTTTTACAAAATTTAAGAAGGCAGGCCCAATCAGGCAGCTTGGCCCAGACCCAATGCCCGCTCGTGGACTGCAATCCTAAGTTGCGCTGGAATGGCGAGGCCA
Organism: Lerista edwardsae; assembly: GCA_029204185.1. NCBI lineage: Eukaryota > Metazoa > Chordata > Lepidosauria > Squamata > Scincidae > Lerista > Lerista edwardsae. Next base: position 20,816 of record JAJKFI010017761.1, on the reverse strand, counting down.
GTGGGCCTGCACCATATTCAGCACATCTTAGGCATGCTGGGGAGCCCCGAATTGGGGCTGCGCTGCCTGGGGACAGAGCCTTGGATGGGGTCTACTGGTCGCACCCCAGACTCACCCCCTCTCCCTGGTCTGGCATGCCTACAGGCCTGCCCAGCCCCCACCCAGAACTGCCAACCTGTCAGCCCACTTCGGCTGGCACAAGGCTCAGCATGGCCTCACACCAATGTCCTTGGGCTGACGTTACTGCTAGCGTCAGCCCAAGACAGAGCCATAGCGCCAATGCAGGGGTGTCATTCGGCACCCCCCCATTGGCACTACTGATGTTGGCATGACACAAGCACGTTGCATCAGCCCAGTGGAGGGTGCTGGATTGTGCCCTCAGTGAGTAACAGGGGCCATTGCTTTCTGTATAATTGTCTCCCAGTCAAATGTGTCTCGGTATTGGATGTTTTCTTGTTGTGTCCTGGACATCTGTATATTTATATTAGATATCCTTTTTACTTCTTACTAGAAGTACTAGCCCCGGATGAGGGCTAACAAGCTGAGATTTAATCTGGACAAGACACAGATTCTGGTGGTCTGGAAACCTACAAGCCAGGTGCCAGGGTACATTCTGTACTGAATGGCGTTGCACTCCCCCTGAAGCTTGGGGGTTCACCTGGATTTGCAGCTGCTCCTGCATTCCCAGGTTGTGGCTGTGGCCAGGGAGCCTTTGCCCAGCTGGGGCTGGTGCACCAGCTGCAACCGTACTTGGATTGTGCAGACCTGGCTTCAGTGATCTAAGCCACAGTGACATCAAGATGAGACTGTCGTAACACGCTCTATGTCGGACTCCACTTGAAGGTGGTTCAGAAACTACAATTAGGGCAGAATGTGGCAGCCCATGTGCTTGCTGGAGGCAGGCAGTTTTATTCTGTGGGACCGTCGTTCCAGTAACTGCACTGGCTGCCCTTTGGTTTCCGGGCCCAATTCAAGGTGCTGGTTTTGATCTTTCGAGCACTATATATCCCAGGACTGGAGTATTTGAGAAACCATGTTTTCCCATCCAGCTTGTCCTCTCTGGTGGTCAGAGAGGGCCCTTTTACAGGTGCCATTGCTTATGGAGGTGGGAGGGACGGCGGCAAGGGTTAGGGCCTTCCCCTTCGTGGCACCAGCTCTTTGGAATTCCGCTCTCTCAGTGTATGAACTGCTCCCTCCTTGGAGGCTTTACAGCAGGGACCGATGTTCTGCCAAATTCTCCCTGCTGGGCCTCCCCAAGGGCCCCAATGCCCACACTAGGCTGACTAGTTCCCCTCAGAGATAGGCAAGAGGGAAGGAGTTCCTTCACCCACTGGGCCTCCTCTCTTCCAGCAGCCTTGTTTGGATTCACCTGTTGGCCAGCCTTCTCCAGATTGCCCACATCACTGGCTTAGCTCCAGATAGCCTAAGTCTGACTTGGCATCACAAACAGGCGCGTATCTTACTTATAGCCCATGGGCACGGGGCAGCAGCAGGGCACCATTGTGCACGGTCCGGGGGAAACTGCACGGTCTTTGGCCCGCCCGCCCACGCCTCAGTTACGTTCAGAAATGGAGCATTTCCGGGCTAAGGGAGGAGTATCGGAGCAACAAGCAGGGGCGGGGCGATGTCCTGGGGGCGTGGTTTTGGCGCCAGCCATGGGCACGCTTGCGACTCTGTGCGCGCTTGACCACAAAACCCCACCACCAAACAATAGGCAATCAGCTTACCTAAACCACACCTGCCTCTTCCACTCGGTGGTTCCAGGGGCGTGGCCACCATAAAACAATTCTCCAACCAAGGCACCACAGGAACCCACTCACAGTTCCAATAACCAAGTATCCAGTCAGTCCAGCAATCCATCCGTCACTCAATCCATAGCCACTTTCCTTCTTCCCTACACGTGCCCGATGCTGCACCTACTTGGTGCTAACTTACTGCAGCTCCTGCCTCCAACTTTATACTGAGGCAGGCCAATCGGTGTCTGTTGCTGGGCAGGCTTTAATTCATCAGCCACACCCATCTGCACCTGTGCTAATCACCCTTCCTAGTCAGGAAGCTGTGTTCCTGCTGCAGGCAAAGACCTTGGGGGTTAACCCTGTTGTTGCCGTACGAACAAGGGAAAGAAACGAGACACGACAACTGGGAGTGAGTCAAAAATAAACTTTTACTGCATGCAGGTCCACTCAGGGTTAAAGCACCGCAGAGTGGCCCCGAGCTTTGTTGCTCACAGACTTTTATAAGCTTTTACTGCACTTAATTAACATAACAACAGGAAGAATACGTTATAAACACTGATTGGTTGGTGGTTACATTTTATTATTACAGGAAAGACTGTGCCTTCTGTTACGAACTTGTTTGCTGCTCTTTTTCCTGACCTTGCTGAATTCTGAGACAGTTTATTCTATTATCTGTTTCCTGTGGCTTTAGCTATTTCTTGCAGCAATCTTGAGACACCTTGCTTTTGCTTATCTAGCTATTTTCTGTGGCTTTGTGGTTAGCCTTTTCCTGCACCTGTTAGCTGGTGACACTTCTTATTTCTTATTGCTTGAGACATCCTGTTTGCAAAAATAACATGTTCTTGCTTAGCTCACAGCAAGACAAAAGGTCATCTTGGCTTTAGAAACTTCAAGCAGCTCAAATGACCCTTCGCACATACCTTTATAAAATTTTAAGATTTACTATTACTAATATTACGCCTGCCACACTGTAATCCCTGGTTTATCTGGGACAATGGGACAATGCTGATACCATTCCCTATCTCCCTGAGGTATCTCCTGCCTTTTCCAATACAACCAAAGACATTTTTTTTACACTCTCCTCTGAGGTTAGGGTCTTTTAGAGCACAAACTTAACTCGCGCTGGAACAGCAAGGCCTGCACGGCCTGCACTGTCTCCAGCACAAGCTGGGAGTGCTCAGGAGCAGTGGTGTCACCCTACCGGTTCGCTGGGCGGAGTTTCTTCCCTCGCAGGGAGGGTTTCCGTGGTGATCAGCAGCGTGCTCACTGCCTCCCGCTGCAGCGGGCGGGCTTTCGCCATTACGCAACGGGAGGTAGCGAGCACGCTGCCGATCACCACGGAAACCCTCCCTGCGAGCGAAGAAACTCCGCCCAGCGAACCGGTAGGGTGACACCACTGCTCAGGAGCCTCCCTGGGTCAAGGGCATGTTCGTGCCCCTGCCCCAGGGTAGGCTCCAGCCTACCCTATGTGCTCCTTGAATCTGCACCTGCTATTGAGCAGGCACAGAGCCAAGGACGCCGCACGGCCCAAATCGGGGCGGCACGGCCTGGGTACAGAGGCTTGGATCAGGCCTAATGGCCGCATCCCAACTCCATCCCCCTCCCCAGGCCAGCACATCTCCCAGCCCGCCCACCCCCAGTTCCTCCCTCCCTCCCGCCCTCTCCCTGCCCAGAACCGCTCTTGCGCCAGCTGAGTTTGGCACCCTGAGTAGGCACCCTCGCATCAGCCCAAGCAGCTAGTGTCGGCCCTATGGTGCTTTCTGGACTGAGCCCTTAATATGATTATTTGGCATTGTATGCTGTTTTTAGTTCTAAACGCTTGCATTTTTACTGTTGGCTGTTGTTGTTCTTGGCTTTTAATGAGAGTACTATTGGCTTGCACACACAGCAGCCAGACGTGTGCACCAGTGGTCTCATTGCGCACGCGGCTGCAGTGGCACTTCTGCCACCGCGGCTGCACCTCCATGGGCAGAGCCCTCCACCAGTCGAACCCTCCACCAGCACACAACCCAATTTGGGTTGGTCTGTCAGTCAATAACTTGTGGGTCATTTGTAACTCCAAATCATTTTCTCAAATCCTTGGGGCAGTAAGTGGGTAGTATACCCACAGATTAAAAAAAAAAAAACTAAAGTTCAAAGGCTGTGAGAATGCTGATAATATGAATGAACTAAAACGACCTATCCATTTTATCTCCAATTCATACCTAACTTATCAAGGCTTAACAGTAATCAATAGCTGTTATATATGATACACATTCATACACATTCATATATTAGAGATGATTACAAGCACATCAATAAGTGGCGTATAAAACCATTATAATTCTTTGTCATAGTTATCTACCACCTTTGGACCAATCCTTCAGTCCAGCAATCTATAAGCTTGATTTGGTGTTGCAAATCTGCAGATTCTCATTCAATTGCATTAGGAGAAGCTTCACATCCTAAAGAAAGGATTCAGCCCCCAAGAATGGATTCAGTACGGCATCTGGCAGATTGCGGTGTCTGTTCTGGGTCTCTGAATCAGCAGAGTACCACGTAGTAATGTGTAACTGTGCAAAGTAAACATAGATGAAGAGACTTCTACTGTCAATGCTAATCGGATACTTAGATGCTGAGCTACAACTACTGTTGCTCACTAAATGAAATCCAAAATCTAAGTTTAGATTTGTCATGCAATGTTAAAGCGCTACTAATGTGACAACCCAGAACTGTCTTTTGCGATTTGGGAATACTTTCATTCCTTTTAAAATATTTGAAGCCGCCTTTTGGTGCCAATAAAAGCACTTTCCAACAGCACACTTACCACCACAGGAAGTGGGGTGAGGGAGGGTGGAACAGGGTGGGGAGGGGCAAAACTAGGAAGAGAGGGAGGGGCGGATCCAGTAGTGCATGCCGGATCCTACCTTCCATTTTTGCTGCCTCCAAGCCTCCTTCTCTCCTCGGATTGATGCTAGCAAAATTGTTAGCACAGGTACCAGGAAACTCTGCAGCTCAGGAAACTGAACACGGGTATAAGGAAAAGACTCTTGATCTGCTTCCCTTGCTGAATACAGAGGCAGGTCTAAGGGATGGCAAGTTTTGCAAGAAGCCTTACCTTGCAGTGGAAATCACTCCTCTCCTGCACCGCTTTAGCCAATCCTCACAGGGAAAAGCAACGTCTTGGGTTGCTTACTGGCTACAGCAGCAAGGGAGAGGAGGGATTTACATGACAGGGTAAGGCTCCTTGCAACACTTAGAGCTTTGCCCTCCCTGTAGGTCCGCCTCTGGCTGAATACAGTATGCCCATTTTTGGTGAGGTTGCAGCAGCCAGGGCAGGGTGTGTGTGTAGGATTAGAGCAGTTTTGTCTGGGATAGCAGAGCTGGCAAGAGGAAGGGATTTTTGGAAAGAAGACAGGTATGGAAGTTGTAGTGCTGAGAGCTGTTTTGGACTGGAAGAGGGGGCATGGCTCTGCACTTACAATGTTGGAGAACTGATCCTGCTGGTGTACTTGTTGCGGCTTCCCTATAATCAATCAATCAATCAATCAATCAATCGGTGCTTATATACCACTTTTCAACACAAAGTTCACAAAGCGGTACATATTCAAACACTGTATTTCTACAGGAATTATTACAAAAATTGCCATTGATTCTCCAGGGCTCTCTTCCAATCAAAAGCATTTGATTAGGTAAAGGCAACCTGAAGGTCCTAATACCATTCAGAGGAAGGGCAATGCAAAGCAATTCCCTCCCAGGACAATGGAACCTGAAAACTATCCATGGGTATTCTATTGATCTGGCTGAGGAGGGATAATGGGAAACCGCACAGACACATTGCTGTATGATCCATGTTTCCCAAAGCAAAGGAAAGGTACCTTGCCTGTACCGTGCAAGAATGATTGTAACATGTATGCAATTGTATTTAAGATAAGCAACCTTGAAATAATGCAGCTGAAATTGCTCCATCCAAAAGCTACACTGTCTTTCCTCCAGCCAGAATAAATGGCTCCCCATTAAACAAATACCATCAATTAGAGCAAATTAATCTTCTTATTTGTATCCCTCTGAGCTTTTTAAGGCCAAGACAGGTTCATTTTCCCAAAGTGATATGTCAGCTGGGTATGATTGTCCTGGACAGTAACAACGGAAGACAAATCCTGTGCTAAAATATCACAGGGAACCTTAATAGAACAGAAAGCAAAATGGGGAATGCATATTTCTCCAGAGGACTACACTGTCAAACTATATAATCATCAACAATACATAATGATGCAAATATGCTTGCAAATATACCTGAATGTGGAATACTAGAGTTGTGAAAGAGGCGGCCATAGTATCTATGAGCGAGTACAATGCTGAGTGATACTTGCGTCCTTAAGTTGTCACATGTTCCCAGGGCAGATCTATCTAGGTTTGGTTTACAGTTTTTTGAATCAGTGAGCACCGGCGACATGACATTTTAGCAATATAGTTACAAATATCAAAGTGGGGTCAAACCAATGGCATCCCTGTCTGCTGCCTTACCTCAGTTCTTTGGAGAGAGGCCTGTACTCAAAGAGTTAAAAAAGGTAAAGGTTTCCCCACAACCAAATGGTCTAGTTGTGACCGACTGTAGGGGACGGTGCTCATCTCCGTTTCTAAGCCGAAGAGCTGGCATTTGTCCGAGGACAAGCTTCCGTGGTCATGTGGCCAGCATGACTATATGCCGAGGCACACAGAACACTGTTACCTTCCCACCAAAGTGGTACCTATTTATCTATTGGCATTTGTATGTGCTGTCGAACTGCTAGGTTGGCAAGAGCTGAGACAAGCAACGGGAGCTTACTCCGTTGCATGGTCTTGAACTGCCAACCTTCCAGTCAGCAAGCTCGCAGCTCAGCAGTTTAATCTGCTGTGCCACTACGTCCCACGTACTCAAAGGGGACTTTAGCCAATTCACATCTTTCTCTCTCCACCTCCTTTCTCTACCTCAACTAAAAGGCAGATTCTTCTCACACAAACGTCTCATGCACATTAACACCCCAAACCCCAGCCAAGGGGTGTCACCTTTCCAAGCTCTGGTGTGTACCTTCTTATTCAAAAACATTCCAAATTATCTTCTGATCATCAGCTTCCATCAGCCCACCATCCTGCCCCACCATCAACCACCTGCCCCACAATGCAACGGTCAGATAGTAATGTAACACCATGTTTTCATGTCTAATGGCTTTCTCATTCTTTTTGTATTGCTCAACTCAAACTCAGCTTGTTATCAAGACCTTCTGCTGGTCCTACTACCACTGAAAGGAAGAGGCTTGCTTCTCAAATCTAAGAATAGTTATTTCATTCAGGGTGCAACCCTAGCCAAATTTCCAGCACCGGGGTCAAGGCAACACAGCTCTGAGATAAGGGAACAAATATTCCCTTGCCTTGAGGAGGCCTCCGTGACTACTACTTCACTGTGGGTGCAATCCTAACCTGAAATTAGGCCGGCACACTTAGGCCAGCAAAATTAGGCTGGCACAAAGGACACCGTAAATTATGTTGGACCACTCTCGGAGTCAGAGAGGCCAGCACACAGATGTGCACCATCCTCACTGACTCCAAGAGTAGTCCAAATGTACTTTACGGTGTCCCTTGTGCCAGCCAAACTTTGCAGGCCTAACTGTGCCAGCCTAACTCCAGGTTAGGATTGCACCCTGTAGGATGCAGCACACACCCCATTGGCACAGCGATCTACAGTAAGTGCTGGAAAGTTGGTTAGGATTGCACACTTAGATGTGTGGTGCTGGGACGATGAAATGCAGGAGGAAATATGGGAATAAAAGTAACCCTTCATTTGGAAGAAAAGTGGGTTCAGGTATGAAGAGGTTGGTGTTATTCCTCTTCCTGGACTTTCACCAAAAGTGGAACTTGAGAAATGGTATGGGCCAGCTGGATAAAACTCTTTGCCCTCCATTCACACATTACTGTGTAACCACTTCCAAATGCCTGGTAAAGGGAAGCCAATGTCCATTTCTTTGTGAGACCTCCTTGAGAGAAGGTTTTATCAGCCATGAAATTACTTCTTCATGCTCTCTTAAGTCAACAGGCCAGCACTTGGACTCTTTATCATGCAGTTCACTAGATACTAGCCATAGGTCCTGATTAGCACAACCTAAAAGGCACAGTCTTTTTAAACACACCATAAAACGTCATGTGGAGGACTTACTCAGGAAGGGTGACAGCTAGGATATGCACAGAGAAACCTAAATGAACATTTAAAAGCGATCTGTTTCATTAGGGCAATTAATCAATAATGTACAGTATTGGCCAATAATAAGGAAAAAAAACCCTCTTGTTCGTCATCTTGACTTGCCACTGAAAAGATCAGAGGAACAAATCAACTGAATTCGAACACCAATCTCCATGTTGCTCATAAAATTCAAATGCTGGGATCGAACTTTTTGTTGAGAACATTATTTACTTAGGTATGTATTCATGTAAATGATTTATATCTTGCCTTTGTATGACCACCATCATACAGCAGGGGTAGGCAACCATCGTATGTATGCGACAAAATGACTAACTGGGAAAGAACTACTGTGATCCCCCCATATGCAACTCTAGGAAAAAAAACTCACCAGAGCAAGGCAACAGGGTAGAGGAATCTTCCAAGAAGCAACATACGCAGCAGTAGATCATTAATAAATACAGATCTTATGGTCCTGATTTCTCCCCCCTCCACATATTTAAATGTAGAAAAAAAATCACCAGATTGAGCCGCGAGCTACAAGTAACCACCCTGAGAGCTACAGGTAGCTCACGAGTCCCATGTTGCCTACCCCATCACACAGCATTTAGATCATACCAATAGATCATACTTTGTGCTGGTACTGAAATTCCCAAATAGCACAATGTATTTTCAAAACCTTAAATTGACATAAATCACATCTTGGAAGTACCAAGCCTTCAGAACCATGAAATCTCTCAGCAGCCATGTAGGGCAAATGTGAAAACTTCAAACTTGGGATTTGAGCTGAAATCACAAATGCACAAAGTCAGCATTTCAAATTAATGTTTTTTCTTACTCAGTAGCTCCGGCAATTGCAGCAGAGATAAGAGAGATTAATAAAACAGAGGTGCTAATATGTTACAAGGGAAGCTGCAGTAATTTATGTATGGGTTCAGTGAATGTCAGAAAGACAAACAGGACTAATTTTCTACCAGGGTCCCATTGAGGAAAAGAGTCTTGTTTCACTTTTGCTTGCTCAGTCGTCTATGACACAGCGGCAGTGTTTGGTCGATGGATTGCTCTCCAAGAATTTTTATTGAAATCACTCATTCTGTCTCTCAAGGATAAACATTCAGTGAAACAAACTCTTCTCTTTTTTTCTGGGTTTTCATTCTGGTGAGTTCCAGTATTTTTTTTATTTTTCTGCATGAACACCTATATCCCATAGCTTCTCTTTGAACTGAGACTGTAGGAAGCCTCAGGGTCAAATTGCATATTACCTTTTCATGTATGGTTCTGATCCTGCATGGAGGGTGAACATTATAGGTTAGGTCTGGTTGAGCACATGCCAAAGGACGATGACCTTATACCCATGCCTGGCCATGTGCCACCACCCGTCCTCAACAGGCCCTCTGGTGCCCAGGTTGAATTGTGAGATCTGACAACATAAAGCCCAGATAGGATCTCACACTGGCAGAAGGTCAGAAAGCTAAACATAATTAATTTGGCCCCACTTTACTTGCATACAACAACTTGTTGATGGCGTTAAGGAGGTACACGCCCATCTGCATCAAGTGATATCCACCCAGTTTAATGATACTTGGGCATTGTGTACACTGCAACACAAAGGCTCAGCTGCAGAAACTCAGCAGCCTTCTTTCATGGTCAGATCTCTCCTGCTGAAGCTTGGCATTGTCAGGAAGAATAAAAAGGCAACATTCCCTTCAATCATCACCTAAAAGAATTAAGTAACAGATGTATCCAACGTTTGCCAATAGTGCCTGGTACTTGAGGAGAGTTGAGAATCAAACAATCATGTTCTTTAGATAACTTATAAGTGGTAGAAAATGCACCACATAATGCAAATGCATTTCATCTAATCAGATGAGAGCTGCATTTTTTGAAATCCTAGGTTTGTCTAAATTAGTTTGCGTCCATTTCACTTTCATTTCACAAGGACAAATGAAACAAATGGAATGAATTAAGCCAAATTACAGAAATTCAAGAAAATTATGCACATTAGAATGAACACCACACGACTAAGCTACGGCAAATTGAATTATGTGAAGTGGAGGTAAATTTCTCAAAGGGTGACAAGTATGAATGTGAATGTTAATTTCAAGAAACATGGTTTCTTTTTTTTACAAAATAATGTTATGCCCAAATTAAAAATACATCTCCGTGATCTCCATAGTATATGCAGATTCGAACATGCCTTCTGTTAGCCTGAAACAATATGCTGTTGCAGTGATTTTCAACACTTTCTGTCTTCAGGGAAGGCTTAATGTATTAATGCATTGCCTGAGGAGAATGCCTGCATGTGTAATATGGAATGCTAGCACATTGCAAAGGATTGTGGGACATATTTCTTTGTGTACACTGAGAAGGCAATCCTAACCTGGAGTTAGGCCTACACAGTTAGGCCAGCAATGTTTGGCTGGCACCAGTGCCACTGCAAAGCATGTTTGGACCACTCTCGGAGCCAGGGAGGATGGTGCACATCTCTGTGTTGGCCTCTCTGACTCGGGCAGCACAATCCTATAAGGGATGCTGATGCAAAATCATTGTGTCAGTGCTACCTCGTTAGCACTGATGTGGGGGCGCCAAGCAGCACCCCCGCGTCGGCGCTAATGCTACGAGTAGCGTTGGCTTCAGAGCGCTCACGGGGAGCCTTCCTTGTGCTGACCATCATGCAGTTCCTCCCTCATTCCGGCCTGTGCGAGGGAGGAACTGCCCCGTTCTGGGACGGGGATTGGTGGGGGAGGGAGGTTGGGGGCGGGACATGGGCGGGCTTGGGAGACGGACATACAGCCGCCTCCTAAGCCCGTCTGCGAGGCCATGTGACCCCAATTTGGGCCACGCAGCCTCCTTGGATCTGTGCCCGCTATTTAGCGGGTGCAGATCTGAGGAGCACATAGGGAGGCTCTAGCCTCCCCTATGTGCTCCTCAGATCTGCACCCGCTAAATAGGAGCACACGCTAAATAGGAGCACACGCTAAGGTAAGGGAGCACACGCTCCCTTGCTGCAGGGAGGCTCCAGCCTCTCCTATACAGCACTGGATATGGCATTGGCTGGCCAGCTTCGCCATTCTAGCATACTATAGGATTGCGCCCTGAGAGTGGTCCAAAGATACTTTTCGGTGTCCCATGTGCCAGCCAAACTGTGCTGGCCTAACTGTGTTGGCCTAACTCTAGGTTAGGATTGAACTGTGAACTCAACAACACAACCAACAGTCCCATGAAACAACATGACAAGAATGGTAGCTATCTTAAAGGAAAGCTACAGTAGTCCACCATAACTAACCTTCTCACTGAGGAAGTCCTACTAGGTATGCTACCATTCCCCAGAACACAATTTGAAAAGCTCTGTGCCATAGCATCAGCAGTTTCCTATGAAAGCACAGCATTTTAGCCCAGCATTTTAGCCCAGCAAGTTCCTCAGCCTCAGAGTCACACATCAGGAAATTCAGATATACGTGATGTACAAGATACAGTACTTTATTTATGCTACATTCTCCCCACCCACCCCACCAATCTTCTCTGCTTTTTCCACATCCCTCTCCCACAGCAACAGCTCCTCCACCATCAGAACTGTTTTTCTCCCTCCTGCCCTACTAGAAGAACACTCAAGGTTCAGCCTCACAGATCTGCAGTTGAAGTAATCCATTGCTGCCTTCCTATCCTGAAGCTCCCCTACTACCAACAGGTGAATGAAGTGGGGATAAATGGTGGAGTGCATGTCCTTACTAAGTCCTAGCGGGCTTCCTCACTATCAGTAGCAGTGGATATTTAATCCAATACCAGTTGCAGGAGAGCTATAGTCCTCATGCTCTGCTTGTGGACTTCTCAGAAATGTCTGATTGGCCACAGTAGGACACAGCATCCAGGACTAGGTGGATCTCTGGTCTCATGCAGTACAGCAGTACAGCTTTCTTGAAGTTATATGCAGGTGGCTTGCACAGCACATGCAACCAGCTCTTTGTTTTGGTTATGTGTAGACGCCTACTATGCATGCAGTTTTTGTTTGTTGGACCTGCCCTTTGCCATGGACTAATATGTGTTCACCTACTCATGAGTAGACGTGCAATGCAGCTGACAGCACAATCCTGCCTCCCGCACAGCGCTGGCACAACGGGGTTGAGCTGGCGCTGCGCGCTTAGCGCTGACGCAGAGGCTCCGAGCTGGTGCCCCGCGTCGGCGCTAAGGCTACAGGCCCTGTAGCGCCTGCACAGCGCCTCCCTTACATCAGCCGAAGCCGGCCGGCACAAGGGAGGCGCACTATCAGCATGCCCCGGGGATTGGAGGGAGGGAGGGAGGGAGGAAGGTGGGGGCGGGACTTTGGTGGGCTTTGGCTTTGGCCATAAAGCCAAATCCTAGGCCTGTTCAAGAGGCCATGCGGCCCCAATTCGGGCCACGCGGTCTCCTTGGATCTGCGCCCGCTCTTTAGCGAGCATGGATTCAAGGAGCGCATAGGGAAGGCTCCAGCCTCGGTATGGTAAGGGAGCGCACGCTCCCTTGCTGCAGGAAGGCTCCAGCTTCCCAGACCCAGCATTGGATATGGCGCTGGCCGGCCAGCCTTGCCATTCCGGCGCTGGGTAGGAGTGCGCTCCCAGCTTCACTTTCCATAGGGCATCCACACATTTTTGTACTCCGCCATCAGCTTGTCAGTTTCAAATTCAGGACCCATCAGCAATCAGGTGGGGATGCAGCAGGTGGGTTGCTTGCAGCCCACAGTCTGAGAAACTCTTCACTAGTTCGTCTCTGATTCTCTTTAACACCTACGTATTACAAGGCACACAAATGCATCAAAACTACTTAAGAGCCATACAAGGCTCCTGTCAATGGTCATAAAATAACCCCCGTCTGAATTCCAGATCTCAGAGGATGTCAAGCTCCATATCATTTCTAGTACTATGTTTCTGGGCTAGTAATTGAAAGGTCTTTTTAAAAAAAAATTACTTAGAATGGAAACTCACAGACACACAGGTTGAATTGTGGATTCCAAAGCTGCGCTGCTCAGCAATCTTGACAGCAGATCTTTGCAATATGTCATTTTGTGGATAAGTTAATACAGTTATGGGGGGGGAACCCACAATTTTTAGATGTCATTAGCATATACAGTACAGAAAAGCCCCAGGCTATGCAATTAATTCTAAACCATAATTATGGATAAAGAAAAATTGTATAAATCAGCAGGGCTCTGCATTCTTTTTTAACTATAATGATCATTTAACATTTCCAATTGGATTTGGGACTGAAGCTTAAGCGCATGAATGAAGTTTAAGCAGTCCTTCACCAACCTATCAGGTTAGCGTGGCACAGCTTAGATACATTCTTTGATTTCATAGAAAACACAACATGCATTTTTTTTATCTAGCCATCTGCTTAAACTACATTCAGATGCATGAATGTAACAGCCACAGCAATCACCGAGCCTGGAGTCCTGCATAAGAGAGATACACTTTTATAAGTGTACCCACATGGGAACAGCCAGAGTTTGAGGGGGGAGGGGGGCAGGGTCAGACTTGAATTATATGCCATCCTGGGTAATTGGCCTCTAAGGGCCTAATCCTCCCTCCCCCCCCCAAAAAAAAGTGACAGCATGTAGCACTGTGATGTCCATTGCAGCTAATGTCCCCAGCCTTTCCGTGGGGGACCCCCTTGAGTGGCTTACCCAGATGTCGGATGACCCCTGGTGTCGCAAAAACGGAGGCCTAGTCGAGGTGGTTCGGCCCAGCCGGTTTATTTTCGTCAAGTACTTGACATTAACGGGCACTGTTCAACGCGCAGGCCCAAGGTTTACAAAGAGTTACGCTGAGCGCCCCTATGCTGCCCAGGGTGGGTCTCCCCTTGTGTTCCCAGGGTGGGGTCCAATGGGTGGTTCAGTGGTTCCTGGCGGGGATGGTGCCACTCCCTAGTCTTCTGCTGCCAGTGTCAGGGTTGCCACACCCTGCAGGGCTGAGTACGGGCTGAGGATGCAGGATGCCTCCCTGGATTGGTCTCCCTCCACTGCAGACTCTGAGAGCTGGACCTCCTCCTTTGCCTGCCAGACCTTTTATGCCTCTCAGGGAGCTCCTGGCTAGCCTCATCCCTTCCTGATCACACCCCACTCCTTCCCACGTGACTTCTGGTAGGCGAGTCAAACTCAGGGCTCCACCCACAGGAGTCACTCCTGTGTAACCCAATTCCTTGCAGGACCCATGCCCTTTCTCAGCCCAGCCTTCGTCCCCCATGTGGAGTGTGATGACTACTGGGGCTGTCGGACCGTGGGCACTATCGTGCCCCAACCTTGTCCGCAGCCCATGAGTCCTGTGGTCTGCCCCACTGCCAGTTGGGCAGTCTGCAGCCGCCAGGGCCCCGTGGGCCGTGCCCATCCGGGCAGTGGTGTCAGCCTACCGGTTCGCTGGGCGGAGTTTCTTCGCTCGCTGGGAGGGTTTCCGTGGTGATCGGCAGCGTGCT
>JAJKFI010017760.1:6440-28244 GCA_029204185.1 Lerista edwardsae | reverse complement strand
CTCTCTCTCTCTCTCTCTCTCTCTCTCTCTCTCTCTCTCTCTCTCTCAACTGGTGTCTTGGTGATGCACACTTTGTGCCATAAAAGTGCCATGCTGCTGACCTCCGATCTCCTATCTTTGCCCTGTGTGCCAGCATCCTCTGAGCCTTATCAGCATCCTGAATCAAAGGCCTTGGCACAGGTGCTGATGAGGCAGCTTAGCTGAAGGAGTCTCTTCAGATACTGCTTCCAAGACAATAGCTGCAGGCTATATAATCAGAATGTGTAAAGAGATCAATCCGCTTACATAAAATAAAGCAAAAAAAATTGAAAACTGGCCCTGACAACTGGAGAAAGACAGAAGGAAAAAAAATCAGACCTCTTGAGGGAAATAAACTGTGATTAAATAAAGGCCAGCAAAAGAAGCAAAACAATACAATAGAAAGAGAGGGGAACAGTCGCTTTGTAACTTTGAGCAAACCTCCAGAGGAGACCCCAGATGTTGCATTTCTCTGTGGCAAAAATGATCAGCAACGGATCGTGTGTGTTTTAAAGACTGCATCTGTTTGTGGCAGGAAGTCCCAAAGTGCTCAGGCACTCTCGTGTGCAAACTGTTGTTGTGTGATAGAAAATAAGTCAGCTGAATAAAGACTTCCGGGAAATGCTTAGCTACAGTGGTAGGTTCCCTCTGCATCTCTGCATGATTCATTGCTCTGCCTTTGCCTCCTTCCAGTTTCCTGGAGGCAGGCAATTCTATCCCTTTTCTGCTTCAGAGATGCAGGAGAGTTACTGTACCTACTTTTAGAGGAGCAACTGCTCTTCTTTTGCTTCCTGAAATCTAGCAGCACAATTGGAACACTGGCCTATCCAGATGCACAATGGGTTGGCTGTACTGAGGTTGGGTAACTCTTCTTGGTCTTACAGCCAAACTAGATAATAGTTTTTAGAGTGCACTCCTAACCTGGAGTTAAGCTGGTACAGTTAGGCCAGCAAAGTTTGGCCAGCACAAGGGCCACAGTAAAGTGGACCACTCTCAGAGCGAGGGAAGATGGTGCACGTTGGCATGCTGGCCTCTCTAACTCCGAGAGTGGTCCAGACATACTTTGGACTAACTGTGCCAGCCTCACTCCAGGTTAGGATTGCGCTCTTAATCACATTGTTTCGGACATGCTTTTTTTCCTTCCATACGTAGCATAGAATCCATAAGGGATCCAATCCTACGACTGGGTCCCACTGCAGGAAGGACAATGTTGTCCCAAGGATGTCACGTTCTTCTCAACAGCCAGCAGGGCAGACAGGTCTTGCAACTGGCAGTGGAGGGGTGGGAGAAGATAGTGGGAGGGCATTCCAGAGGTGGGGATGTTTCAGGATGGGGATGACAGGGAGGGATGGTAACTGAGTCACATGTACTCCTGGATGGCCATGTATTTTTCCTAACAATGTGTCTGACTTGGTACTTGCATACCAAGTACTTGGTACTTGCATACCATACTTGCATATACTTGTATATTGCATACAAGTACATTGTTGTGTATTACTAGTGACATGAAACAGCAAATGATGATACTCAAGGAATACAGTAAGAATGCACCCCTCCACCTATTGACTTATTGTTTGGACCACGATTGCATTGGACACTGTGTTTCTTCACATGTACAAAATGTGGAACTCACGCATATGCAAGGATCTCATCCAATCTTGTTGTGCTGTTCTCAGCTTAGCAACAGAATCTCATAAAGCCTTGCTTTTGGATCAGGGGATTTGACCTTCACGTACAGATCATCTGCTTCCACAGTCACCCAAGCAGGCTTGCCGATTTTGACAAAGGATGCTCCACCAACAATCAAAATAGCGGCCTCTGTCATTTGGTTGCACCAGTAGAGGCTTATTCCGCTAATAGCCAGCCATGCTCTCTATCTCGGCTGCCTCTTCCCATAACTCAGCTTAATGCTGAGAGAGAGATTTATTTCGGAAAAGTGAGGAAAGCCAAACAATCAGTGCCTTTTGTCCGGCTTGAGAAAACATGCTCAGACAGACCAGACTCCGACAGGGCTTTGCATCACCACGAGGCAGGGACCATGCTGTGTCACTGGGCAAATAGCTCTGCCACTGTAGACAGTGATTTGGAAGAGAACCATTTCAGGTTGGGAAAATAGCCTCTGAAGACTCTTGGATGGCCCAGATGTTTTTCTTTTTCTTTTAGTCTTGGAAGCTTGAACTTCCCATGTAATGCAGTATTGGCATTGCTGAATCCACTTCTCCTTCCCTGGCTGAATGCAGTTATTCCTGTGCCCAGTTTTGGCATGAAGACGTCCAAGCAAACAAAATAGGAAAAGGGCCTCTGGCTGGAGTTTTTGTTGCACACAGTAAATGCACCTTGACTGCCAATTGCACAGAGAGGCAAAGGGGGAAATAGTCTAAGTGCCAGGCAACACAAGAGGCCCATAAGGCGCAAGTGGTGCTGGGCCAATGCTGGCAGCACTGTTGGCCCTGCTGCACCAAAGAAGGTTGCAGGTAAGCCGCCCCCACACCAGCCAAGTTTGGCCAGTGCAGGGGCTTTTCTGGGCAGGAGGAAAATGGGAGGGGTGGAATAGAGTGAGGGCGGAGGGAGGGAAGTCCCCTGGGTGGGGCAGCCTGGGGAGAGGGTAGGAGCCTGGATCCAGCAATTATGCTGGATCACAATCCCCATCCCTGGGCTGTACGGCCCCAATTTGGGCCACTGCAGCCCGCTCGGACTTACGCCTGCTCAATAGCAGGTGCAGGTCTGAGCAGCCCCATAGGG
The DNA here is from genome assembly GCA_029204185.1 of Lerista edwardsae. Lineage (NCBI taxonomy): Eukaryota > Metazoa > Chordata > Lepidosauria > Squamata > Scincidae > Lerista > Lerista edwardsae. The sequence goes on along the minus strand of JAJKFI010017760.1, from coordinate 25,484 downwards.
GTGTCTAGCGCGTCCCCCAAGGTAAGGGGACAAATGTCTCCTTGCCCTATGGAGGCTCCAGTGGCCTCCCAATCTGCACTGGATACAGTGCAAACCAGCTGGCCTGCCTTTTCCAGCGCAGGTTAGGATTGCACCATCAGAATGACCCAGGATTTCACCACACTGTCACTGCTTGTGGCTTGCAATAGATACTGCTATGCAGTCTCTGGGTGCTCCATATAATTGCATGAGTTTATCACATTTGCACTGCTGGTTTCCAGAACATGAATGATGTTGGACTCATTAGGGCACTGATCTTAAAGATGGAACATTTGGGTTTGTGTCTTTTGCTGTGGGCCGGATCAAATGGCTATAGTCAAAGTTTCCACACATTTTTTTGATTATGAGTCAAATTATGATTATGATTAGTTAGATCCAGCCTCCTGACTGTCAGCTTAGACTATAGCAACCTGTGATCCCTGCTACCTTTGTCCAATGTCTGAATCAGTGTTCCAGAGACAAAAGAACATCCTGTAGTCAACTGAGAATGATTCTTCATTGTCTCATAAACAATGAGAAATGGAATGGAATGCTTTTACTGTCCTCCTCCCATCACTCACAAAATATTCAGGGCAAAAACCAATGATACATATGAGTGAAATAATGGCAGTTTGAACAGGGTATGTTACTGATGACCTCTGGCCCGTTTCTGGCCTGTTTCAGTTAGAAATGCTTTTAGCTCCAAGTCAGCAAAATGTACCAGCCTGCACAGAAGTGAAGTAGGTTTAGGGTAAAGATAACGATAATCTCAGGAATGCAAGAATGCAAGGATTCATGACACACTGACACGCATAATTAATATGCGGGGCACACTGACACGCATAATTAATATTTGTAACTGTATAGCTTGTTCTGATAAGGCTGAATGTTGACGCCTATGCATTACACATTAGCCTATGCTTGCGCTTTATGCTTAATGAAGTAACCTATGTAATTTTTACCTATATAAACTTATGTAACCCATTGTTCAGGGCTGCTCCTGGCTTTTTGGTCAAGAGACCCTGGGGCAGTCTCTGCGCAGAAGAATAAACTTTTCCCCTCCTACCATCATCCTGTGTCTGTCGTTAATGAGCAGTCAGGTAACACCAAGTACTGCATAGTAGTCAAGATATAGAAGTGGGCACAAGCAGCTTGTAGATGCTAAGACTGGGCCTGATTCTAGGGGGTATAACTAAGAGAACAATCCTAAACTGGAGTTGGGCTGACATAAACTAAGCCACCATAGTTTGGCCAGCATAAGGGACACTATAAAGTGTGTTTGGACCAATCTCGGAGTCAGGGCGGATGGCTCACGTCCAGACATGTCGTAGCAGGTACGCAGGGGTACGTGACTACCCATTCCTAGGATTGGGGCTGGCCCTGCCCATTCGCTCGCCCACTCATCGACTCCGTCGGCGCTCCACTCCGCCCCCTGCAATGTTTGAGTTGCCTGCACGTTTGAGTTGCCTGCACGTTCTCAGAGCCAGGCAGGCAGGCAGGCAGGCAGGCAGCGGAGCGAGGGAGACCGGCGGCGGCAGCAGCGTGAGCAGGTAGGCTGCCTGGGGCTCCCTCCCAAGGAGGTGCGGCGGTTCCTGGGGGGGGAATCGGTAGCCCGCACGGCGGCCCCGGGGAAGGCCCAGGACTCCCGGGCCGCCGCACAGCCTACCAAGAAGGCGTGGCTGTTCCTGGGGGTGGTTCCTGGGTTCCGGCTATGACCTCACTTCCGGTGGGCGGGCCCTGACACAAGTGCCAATCAAAAGTGAGTACCTGTTGCTAAATCATTTAGATGCCATTACTGCTCATGTCTGTGTGCTGGCCTCTCTGACTCCAAGAGTGGTCCAAACATACTTTACGGTGACCCTTGTGCTGGCCAAACTTTGCTGGCTTAATTTATGCTGGCCTAACTCAGTTTAGGATTGTGCCCTGAGAATGGTGTCAATCCTGGATTTGGGAGTCCAGTATCTCCCTTACAGATGGTTTGGATATTACAAGGAAGGGAGGCGAGTCAAGTCACCCATCAGGAGGGAGATCTTCCTCTATGTGGAGTTCATGTGTGTTTCTCCAACACAGAAAAAGAAGAGATGGGAGCTATTCATTCAATGTCAGTATTTCCATGCAACACATGGACCACCCTCAGCCTCACTGCAAATGAAGGACTTGCACTGATTCCATAAGATTTCTGGATTTCTTTTACCTCTACCTCTAGTGTTACGCAGCTTAGAGCAACATTGGTAGAAATGCAATCTCCAGCACATCATTGGTAGAAAACGGGTTTGCGTGATGAAGTTGCCTGCTGTGATTTCTTCAGCATACATCCGGATCCTTCCGGAGGGGTAGCTGTGTTAGGCCCATTCCTTTTGTCATGAATGCCGGCACTGTGCTCACAGCACCGGTCCTGGTGTCAAAAAAACTTTGCTGGATCAGGTCACGGGCCCATCTAGTCCAGATTCATGTATCTCACAGTGATTCATCAGATGCCCCTCAGCACACAAGACAACCAGATATACTTGCATTCTGCTGCCACTCCCTTGCATCTGGCATTTACTCAATTTACCCTTGCACCCCCTAGTGGAGACACAAGACCAGTCGTGGATCTAGGGGGGCCTAGGGGAGGCACGAGCCCTGGGCGCCATCTTGGGGGGGGCGCCAGTGGCCCCCCGCAACATTGCGCGGGTAGACCAGCACTCCGCAGGTTGGGAAAGCATCCGTACTGTGGACCTTCCCCCAAAGACCTTCCCCCACAACAAGGAGGAAGAGGCGCAGGAGTGTCCAAACCAATTTTTTCTGCATCAGGTTTCATGGACTAATTCTGTCTGCAGTAGACTGTCATCACTGAAAGCAGATGCTGAAATGTCTTTGTCACTCTTTAGGGTGCTACAAGCCTCTTTGTTGTTCATCCAGATCCTTTGTTCTCAGTGTCTAACTACAGCTGCAGTACTGCTTTGTTGCCTTTGTCCATGTGCCTTTGCCCATGACTGCTTTGAAAGGGTGGCTTTGCAAAGGTGGGAAATTTAGGTATCTGAACTGCTGTTGGCTGAATTACTTTTCCTGTCATCCTAACATTAGGCAGAACCAAAAATTCTCAACACCGGGGACCGCCCTGTCTCCGACAGAGCATTGCTGCATCATTATATCGCATTGCTCTAGGGGGTTGGGGGGATCGTGGCCACTGGTCAGTCCCACCCTTTCAAAAATTGACTTTGACCTTTCCAAATGCCATCTGCACATGGAGTGGCAAAATTGGAGGGCACTTTGATTTCGCACAGCAACCATAAGGAATGACTAGAATCCCTTGGGTTATCAGATAATTGTTCCCTTGCCTACAGCTTGCAGGAGCGAGCGTCTTTGGCCCACCCTGTGTTGACATGCAGTACATGGCTGGGCAACTCCAGCTTCCTTTTCCTGGTGGCAGGGACGAACGGAGCCCCAAGTGCGCCCATGGCAGGGCAACAAAATCGCACCCCCAGCACGTCGCCCCCCCCCGTGCGTTGTCCAGCCACACCTCCCTGTGCCCGGAATAGCTCCATTTTGGAGCGGAACAGACGGGGGGGGGGGGGGGGGGCCCCAGACAGCGTGCGGGTTACTCCGCGGACTCCGCGCAATGGCGCCCCACCGCTGCCGGCACTCTTGGCTCGCGGCACCCCGGGCTACACCCTTCCTCCGCCTCTGCCTGGTGGTGCTGCTTTACTTCTATCAGGAAAAGGAAGCTGGAGTGCCCTGAAAGAGTGACAATGCTCCTCCTCTTCCTTTTCTCAGAGGATCCCTGTCCAATGCTTTTAGTGGAGGATTTGTTCATAGCCTTTTGTGGGACCAAGGAGGAATTTCTTTGGGATGTCTTCCCTGATTGGTTGCATGTGGCCTCTCTCTGTGCGTGCTGCCACTCAGAACTGCCCCTGAGCGGGCTGATTTGGCTCAGCAGAGAGCAGCTTCCTAAGTTCCATCAAAAATAACTTGAAAGCAAAGGTGGCTCTCAGAATCGCAGCTCCAGCCCCGATTACTACACAAATCAGCATACAGCCTGTGTTGTCCTCGGATCCTGCCTCTGCCATTCCAGACTGCTTCTGATTTACACTCTGAAAACCTTTCCAGTAACTGGGTAGCAATGGATGGTGAGCCCTCTAGTGGCAAAAGGCAGCTTGCTACGAAGATTCAAACTTCTGAAGAAGCTGCTGTTTCCAACTGACTGGAAACCACTGACTGAGACTGCAATCCCATGCACACTTCCCTGGGCGTCAGCCCAACTGGACAGCTCAGGGAAACTTATTCCTGAGGAGACCTGCATAACCTTGAGCTGGGAATCGCACAAGGATCCATAGTCTGTCTTCAACAATTGAGCATCACCCCTGCAATACTTCCTAGGTCACCTACAGCAGACTTAACGCAACATACAGCTCAGCACATTGGGACCTAAATTCTGGCCCATCATTGTTCAGAGAGCAATATAGGTCGGGGCAGTCAGACTAGAGGAAAGGGTGGCAGGGAGGGCAAAACCCCTGGGACCTGAGCTTCAGGGTCTGGGCCATGACAAAGGAAATTCTACAGTACAAAACGTTTTACAAAATTTAAGAAGGCAGGCCCAATCAGGCAGCTTGGCCCAGACCCAATGCCCGCTCGTGGACTGCAATCCTAAGTTGCGCTGGAATGGCGAGGCCAGTGGGCCTGCACCATATTCAGCACATCTTAGGCATGCTGGGGAGCCCCGAATTGGGGCTGCGCTGCCTGGGGACAGAGCCTTGGATGGGGTCTACTGGTCGCACCCCAGACTCACCCCCTCTCCCTGGTCTGGCATGCCTACAGGCCTGCCCAGCCCCCACCCAGAACTGCCAACCTGTCAGCCCACTTCGGCTGGCACAAGGCTCAGCATGGCCTCACACCAATGTCCTTGGGCTGACGTTACTGCTAGCGTCAGCCCAAGACAGAGCCATAGCGCCAATGCAGGGGTGTCATTCGGCACCCCCCCATTGGCACTACTGATGTTGGCATGACACAAGCACGTTGCATCAGCCCAGTGGAGGGTGCTGGATTGTGCCCTCAGTGAGTAACAGGGGCCATTGCTTTCTGTATAATTGTCTCCCAGTCAAATGTGTCTCGGTATTGGATGTTTTCTTGTTGTGTCCTGGACATCTGTATATTTATATTAGATATCCTTTTTACTTCTTACTAGAAGTACTAGCCCCGGATGAGGGCTAACAAGCTGAGATTTAATCTGGACAAGACACAGATTCTGGTGGTCTGGAAACCTACAAGCCAGGTGCCAGGGTACATTCTGTACTGAATGGCGTTGCACTCCCCCTGAAGCTTGGGGGTTCACCTGGATTTGCAGCTGCTCCTGCATTCCCAGGTTGTGGCTGTGGCCAGGGAGCCTTTGCCCAGCTGGGGCTGGTGCACCAGCTGCAACCGTACTTGGATTGTGCAGACCTGGCTTCAGTGATCTAAGCCACAGTGACATCAAGATGAGACTGTCGTAACACGCTCTATGTCGGACTCCACTTGAAGGTGGTTCAGAAACTACAATTAGGGCAGAATGTGGCAGCCCATGTGCTTGCTGGAGGCAGGCAGTTTTATTCTGTGGGACCGTCGTTCCAGTAACTGCACTGGCTGCCCTTTGGTTTCCGGGCCCAATTCAAGGTGCTGGTTTTGATCTTTCGAGCACTATATATCCCAGGACTGGAGTATTTGAGAAACCATGTTTTCCCATCCAGCTTGTCCTCTCTGGTGGTCAGAGAGGGCCCTTTTACAGGTGCCATTGCTTATGGAGGTGGGAGGGACGGCGGCAAGGGTTAGGGCCTTCCCCTTCGTGGCACCAGCTCTTTGGAATTCCGCTCTCTCAGTGTATGAACTGCTCCCTCCTTGGAGGCTTTACAGCAGGGACCGATGTTCTGCCAAATTCTCCCTGCTGGGCCTCCCCAAGGGCCCCAATGCCCACACTAGGCTGACTAGTTCCCCTCAGAGATAGGCAAGAGGGAAGGAGTTCCTTCACCCACTGGGCCTCCTCTCTTCCAGCAGCCTTGTTTGGATTCACCTGTTGGCCAGCCTTCTCCAGATTGCCCACATCACTGGCTTAGCTCCAGATAGCCTAAGTCTGACTTGGCATCACAAACAGGCGCGTATCTTACTTATAGCCCATGGGCACGGGGCAGCAGCAGGGCACCATTGTGCACGGTCCGGGGGAAACTGCACGGTCTTTGGCCCGCCCGCCCACGCCTCAGTTACGTTCAGAAATGGAGCATTTCCGGGCTAAGGGAGGAGTATCGGAGCAACAAGCAGGGGCGGGGCGATGTCCTGGGGGCGTGGTTTTGGCGCCAGCCATGGGCACGCTTGCGACTCTGTGCGCGCTTGACCACAAAACCCCACCACCAAACAATAGGCAATCAGCTTACCTAAACCACACCTGCCTCTTCCACTCGGTGGTTCCAGGGGCGTGGCCACCATAAAACAATTCTCCAACCAAGGCACCACAGGAACCCACTCACAGTTCCAATAACCAAGTATCCAGTCAGTCCAGCAATCCATCCGTCACTCAATCCATAGCCACTTTCCTTCTTCCCTACACGTGCCCGATGCTGCACCTACTTGGTGCTAACTTACTGCAGCTCCTGCCTCCAACTTTATACTGAGGCAGGCCAATCGGTGTCTGTTGCTGGGCAGGCTTTAATTCATCAGCCACACCCATCTGCACCTGTGCTAATCACCCTTCCTAGTCAGGAAGCTGTGTTCCTGCTGCAGGCAAAGACCTTGGGGGTTAACCCTGTTGTTGCCGTACGAACAAGGGAAAGAAACGAGACACGACAACTGGGAGTGAGTCAAAAATAAACTTTTACTGCATGCAGGTCCACTCAGGGTTAAAGCACCGCAGAGTGGCCCCGAGCTTTGTTGCTCACAGACTTTTATAAGCTTTTACTGCACTTAATTAACATAACAACAGGAAGAATACGTTATAAACACTGATTGGTTGGTGGTTACATTTTATTATTACAGGAAAGACTGTGCCTTCTGTTACGAACTTGTTTGCTGCTCTTTTTCCTGACCTTGCTGAATTCTGAGACAGTTTATTCTATTATCTGTTTCCTGTGGCTTTAGCTATTTCTTGCAGCAATCTTGAGACACCTTGCTTTTGCTTATCTAGCTATTTTCTGTGGCTTTGTGGTTAGCCTTTTCCTGCACCTGTTAGCTGGTGACACTTCTTATTTCTTATTGCTTGAGACATCCTGTTTGCAAAAATAACATGTTCTTGCTTAGCTCACAGCAAGACAAAAGGTCATCTTGGCTTTAGAAACTTCAAGCAGCTCAAATGACCCTTCGCACATACCTTTATAAAATTTTAAGATTTACTATTACTAATATTACGCCTGCCACACTGTAATCCCTGGTTTATCTGGGACAATGGGACAATGCTGATACCATTCCCTATCTCCCTGAGGTATCTCCTGCCTTTTCCAATACAACCAAAGACATTTTTTTTACACTCTCCTCTGAGGTTAGGGTCTTTTAGAGCACAAACTTAACTCGCGCTGGAACAGCAAGGCCTGCACGGCCTGCACTGTCTCCAGCACAAGCTGGGAGTGCTCAGGAGCAGTGGTGTCACCCTACCGGTTCGCTGGGCGGAGTTTCTTCCCTCGCAGGGAGGGTTTCCGTGGTGATCAGCAGCGTGCTCACTGCCTCCCGCTGCAGCGGGCGGGCTTTCGCCATTACGCAACGGGAGGTAGCGAGCACGCTGCCGATCACCACGGAAACCCTCCCTGCGAGCGAAGAAACTCCGCCCAGCGAACCGGTAGGGTGACACCACTGCTCAGGAGCCTCCCTGGGTCAAGGGCATGTTCGTGCCCCTGCCCCAGGGTAGGCTCCAGCCTACCCTATGTGCTCCTTGAATCTGCACCTGCTATTGAGCAGGCACAGAGCCAAGGACGCCGCACGGCCCAAATCGGGGCGGCACGGCCTGGGTACAGAGGCTTGGATCAGGCCTAATGGCCGCATCCCAACTCCATCCCCCTCCCCAGGCCAGCACATCTCCCAGCCCGCCCACCCCCAGTTCCTCCCTCCCTCCCGCCCTCTCCCTGCCCAGAACCGCTCTTGCGCCAGCTGAGTTTGGCACCCTGAGTAGGCACCCTCGCATCAGCCCAAGCAGCTAGTGTCGGCCCTATGGTGCTTTCTGGACTGAGCCCTTAATATGATTATTTGGCATTGTATGCTGTTTTTAGTTCTAAACGCTTGCATTTTTACTGTTGGCTGTTGTTGTTCTTGGCTTTTAATGAGAGTACTATTGGCTTGCACACACAGCAGCCAGACGTGTGCACCAGTGGTCTCATTGCGCACGCGGCTGCAGTGGCACTTCTGCCACCGCGGCTGCACCTCCATGGGCAGAGCCCTCCACCAGTCGAACCCTCCACCAGCACACAACCCAATTTGGGTTGGTCTGTCAGTCAATAACTTGTGGGTCATTTGTAACTCCAAATCATTTTCTCAAATCCTTGGGGCAGTAAGTGGGTAGTATACCCACAGATTAAAAAAAAAAAAACTAAAGTTCAAAGGCTGTGAGAATGCTGATAATATGAATGAACTAAAACGACCTATCCATTTTATCTCCAATTCATACCTAACTTATCAAGGCTTAACAGTAATCAATAGCTGTTATATATGATACACATTCATACACATTCATATATTAGAGATGATTACAAGCACATCAATAAGTGGCGTATAAAACCATTATAATTCTTTGTCATAGTTATCTACCACCTTTGGACCAATCCTTCAGTCCAGCAATCTATAAGCTTGATTTGGTGTTGCAAATCTGCAGATTCTCATTCAATTGCATTAGGAGAAGCTTCACATCCTAAAGAAAGGATTCAGCCCCCAAGAATGGATTCAGTACGGCATCTGGCAGATTGCGGTGTCTGTTCTGGGTCTCTGAATCAGCAGAGTACCACGTAGTAATGTGTAACTGTGCAAAGTAAACATAGATGAAGAGACTTCTACTGTCAATGCTAATCGGATACTTAGATGCTGAGCTACAACTACTGTTGCTCACTAAATGAAATCCAAAATCTAAGTTTAGATTTGTCATGCAATGTTAAAGCGCTACTAATGTGACAACCCAGAACTGTCTTTTGCGATTTGGGAATACTTTCATTCCTTTTAAAATATTTGAAGCCGCCTTTTGGTGCCAATAAAAGCACTTTCCAACAGCACACTTACCACCACAGGAAGTGGGGTGAGGGAGGGTGGAACAGGGTGGGGAGGGGCAAAACTAGGAAGAGAGGGAGGGGCGGATCCAGTAGTGCATGCCGGATCCTACCTTCCATTTTTGCTGCCTCCAAGCCTCCTTCTCTCCTCGGATTGATGCTAGCAAAATTGTTAGCACAGGTACCAGGAAACTCTGCAGCTCAGGAAACTGAACACGGGTATAAGGAAAAGACTCTTGATCTGCTTCCCTTGCTGAATACAGAGGCAGGTCTAAGGGATGGCAAGTTTTGCAAGAAGCCTTACCTTGCAGTGGAAATCACTCCTCTCCTGCACCGCTTTAGCCAATCCTCACAGGGAAAAGCAACGTCTTGGGTTGCTTACTGGCTACAGCAGCAAGGGAGAGGAGGGATTTACATGACAGGGTAAGGCTCCTTGCAACACTTAGAGCTTTGCCCTCCCTGTAGGTCCGCCTCTGGCTGAATACAGTATGCCCATTTTTGGTGAGGTTGCAGCAGCCAGGGCAGGGTGTGTGTGTAGGATTAGAGCAGTTTTGTCTGGGATAGCAGAGCTGGCAAGAGGAAGGGATTTTTGGAAAGAAGACAGGTATGGAAGTTGTAGTGCTGAGAGCTGTTTTGGACTGGAAGAGGGGGCATGGCTCTGCACTTACAATGTTGGAGAACTGATCCTGCTGGTGTACTTGTTGCGGCTTCCCTATAATCAATCAATCAATCAATCAATCAATCGGTGCTTATATACCACTTTTCAACACAAAGTTCACAAAGCGGTACATATTCAAACACTGTATTTCTACAGGAATTATTACAAAAATTGCCATTGATTCTCCAGGGCTCTCTTCCAATCAAAAGCATTTGATTAGGTAAAGGCAACCTGAAGGTCCTAATACCATTCAGAGGAAGGGCAATGCAAAGCAATTCCCTCCCAGGACAATGGAACCTGAAAACTATCCATGGGTATTCTATTGATCTGGCTGAGGAGGGATAATGGGAAACCGCACAGACACATTGCTGTATGATCCATGTTTCCCAAAGCAAAGGAAAGGTACCTTGCCTGTACCGTGCAAGAATGATTGTAACATGTATGCAATTGTATTTAAGATAAGCAACCTTGAAATAATGCAGCTGAAATTGCTCCATCCAAAAGCTACACTGTCTTTCCTCCAGCCAGAATAAATGGCTCCCCATTAAACAAATACCATCAATTAGAGCAAATTAATCTTCTTATTTGTATCCCTCTGAGCTTTTTAAGGCCAAGACAGGTTCATTTTCCCAAAGTGATATGTCAGCTGGGTATGATTGTCCTGGACAGTAACAACGGAAGACAAATCCTGTGCTAAAATATCACAGGGAACCTTAATAGAACAGAAAGCAAAATGGGGAATGCATATTTCTCCAGAGGACTACACTGTCAAACTATATAATCATCAACAATACATAATGATGCAAATATGCTTGCAAATATACCTGAATGTGGAATACTAGAGTTGTGAAAGAGGCGGCCATAGTATCTATGAGCGAGTACAATGCTGAGTGATACTTGCGTCCTTAAGTTGTCACATGTTCCCAGGGCAGATCTATCTAGGTTTGGTTTACAGTTTTTTGAATCAGTGAGCACCGGCGACATGACATTTTAGCAATATAGTTACAAATATCAAAGTGGGGTCAAACCAATGGCATCCCTGTCTGCTGCCTTACCTCAGTTCTTTGGAGAGAGGCCTGTACTCAAAGAGTTAAAAAAGGTAAAGGTTTCCCCACAACCAAATGGTCTAGTTGTGACCGACTGTAGGGGACGGTGCTCATCTCCGTTTCTAAGCCGAAGAGCTGGCATTTGTCCGAGGACAAGCTTCCGTGGTCATGTGGCCAGCATGACTATATGCCGAGGCACACAGAACACTGTTACCTTCCCACCAAAGTGGTACCTATTTATCTATTGGCATTTGTATGTGCTGTCGAACTGCTAGGTTGGCAAGAGCTGAGACAAGCAACGGGAGCTTACTCCGTTGCATGGTCTTGAACTGCCAACCTTCCAGTCAGCAAGCTCGCAGCTCAGCAGTTTAATCTGCTGTGCCACTACGTCCCACGTACTCAAAGGGGACTTTAGCCAATTCACATCTTTCTCTCTCCACCTCCTTTCTCTACCTCAACTAAAAGGCAGATTCTTCTCACACAAACGTCTCATGCACATTAACACCCCAAACCCCAGCCAAGGGGTGTCACCTTTCCAAGCTCTGGTGTGTACCTTCTTATTCAAAAACATTCCAAATTATCTTCTGATCATCAGCTTCCATCAGCCCACCATCCTGCCCCACCATCAACCACCTGCCCCACAATGCAACGGTCAGATAGTAATGTAACACCATGTTTTCATGTCTAATGGCTTTCTCATTCTTTTTGTATTGCTCAACTCAAACTCAGCTTGTTATCAAGACCTTCTGCTGGTCCTACTACCACTGAAAGGAAGAGGCTTGCTTCTCAAATCTAAGAATAGTTATTTCATTCAGGGTGCAACCCTAGCCAAATTTCCAGCACCGGGGTCAAGGCAACACAGCTCTGAGATAAGGGAACAAATATTCCCTTGCCTTGAGGAGGCCTCCGTGACTACTACTTCACTGTGGGTGCAATCCTAACCTGAAATTAGGCCGGCACACTTAGGCCAGCAAAATTAGGCTGGCACAAAGGACACCGTAAATTATGTTGGACCACTCTCGGAGTCAGAGAGGCCAGCACACAGATGTGCACCATCCTCACTGACTCCAAGAGTAGTCCAAATGTACTTTACGGTGTCCCTTGTGCCAGCCAAACTTTGCAGGCCTAACTGTGCCAGCCTAACTCCAGGTTAGGATTGCACCCTGTAGGATGCAGCACACACCCCATTGGCACAGCGATCTACAGTAAGTGCTGGAAAGTTGGTTAGGATTGCACACTTAGATGTGTGGTGCTGGGACGATGAAATGCAGGAGGAAATATGGGAATAAAAGTAACCCTTCATTTGGAAGAAAAGTGGGTTCAGGTATGAAGAGGTTGGTGTTATTCCTCTTCCTGGACTTTCACCAAAAGTGGAACTTGAGAAATGGTATGGGCCAGCTGGATAAAACTCTTTGCCCTCCATTCACACATTACTGTGTAACCACTTCCAAATGCCTGGTAAAGGGAAGCCAATGTCCATTTCTTTGTGAGACCTCCTTGAGAGAAGGTTTTATCAGCCATGAAATTACTTCTTCATGCTCTCTTAAGTCAACAGGCCAGCACTTGGACTCTTTATCATGCAGTTCACTAGATACTAGCCATAGGTCCTGATTAGCACAACCTAAAAGGCACAGTCTTTTTAAACACACCATAAAACGTCATGTGGAGGACTTACTCAGGAAGGGTGACAGCTAGGATATGCACAGAGAAACCTAAATGAACATTTAAAAGCGATCTGTTTCATTAGGGCAATTAATCAATAATGTACAGTATTGGCCAATAATAAGGAAAAAAAACCCTCTTGTTCGTCATCTTGACTTGCCACTGAAAAGATCAGAGGAACAAATCAACTGAATTCGAACACCAATCTCCATGTTGCTCATAAAATTCAAATGCTGGGATCGAACTTTTTGTTGAGAACATTATTTACTTAGGTATGTATTCATGTAAATGATTTATATCTTGCCTTTGTATGACCACCATCATACAGCAGGGGTAGGCAACCATCGTATGTATGCGACAAAATGACTAACTGGGAAAGAACTACTGTGATCCCCCCATATGCAACTCTAGGAAAAAAAACTCACCAGAGCAAGGCAACAGGGTAGAGGAATCTTCCAAGAAGCAACATACGCAGCAGTAGATCATTAATAAATACAGATCTTATGGTCCTGATTTCTCCCCCCTCCACATATTTAAATGTAGAAAAAAAATCACCAGATTGAGCCGCGAGCTACAAGTAACCACCCTGAGAGCTACAGGTAGCTCACGAGTCCCATGTTGCCTACCCCATCACACAGCATTTAGATCATACCAATAGATCATACTTTGTGCTGGTACTGAAATTCCCAAATAGCACAATGTATTTTCAAAACCTTAAATTGACATAAATCACATCTTGGAAGTACCAAGCCTTCAGAACCATGAAATCTCTCAGCAGCCATGTAGGGCAAATGTGAAAACTTCAAACTTGGGATTTGAGCTGAAATCACAAATGCACAAAGTCAGCATTTCAAATTAATGTTTTTTCTTACTCAGTAGCTCCGGCAATTGCAGCAGAGATAAGAGAGATTAATAAAACAGAGGTGCTAATATGTTACAAGGGAAGCTGCAGTAATTTATGTATGGGTTCAGTGAATGTCAGAAAGACAAACAGGACTAATTTTCTACCAGGGTCCCATTGAGGAAAAGAGTCTTGTTTCACTTTTGCTTGCTCAGTCGTCTATGACACAGCGGCAGTGTTTGGTCGATGGATTGCTCTCCAAGAATTTTTATTGAAATCACTCATTCTGTCTCTCAAGGATAAACATTCAGTGAAACAAACTCTTCTCTTTTTTTCTGGGTTTTCATTCTGGTGAGTTCCAGTATTTTTTTTATTTTTCTGCATGAACACCTATATCCCATAGCTTCTCTTTGAACTGAGACTGTAGGAAGCCTCAGGGTCAAATTGCATATTACCTTTTCATGTATGGTTCTGATCCTGCATGGAGGGTGAACATTATAGGTTAGGTCTGGTTGAGCACATGCCAAAGGACGATGACCTTATACCCATGCCTGGCCATGTGCCACCACCCGTCCTCAACAGGCCCTCTGGTGCCCAGGTTGAATTGTGAGATCTGACAACATAAAGCCCAGATAGGATCTCACACTGGCAGAAGGTCAGAAAGCTAAACATAATTAATTTGGCCCCACTTTACTTGCATACAACAACTTGTTGATGGCGTTAAGGAGGTACACGCCCATCTGCATCAAGTGATATCCACCCAGTTTAATGATACTTGGGCATTGTGTACACTGCAACACAAAGGCTCAGCTGCAGAAACTCAGCAGCCTTCTTTCATGGTCAGATCTCTCCTGCTGAAGCTTGGCATTGTCAGGAAGAATAAAAAGGCAACATTCCCTTCAATCATCACCTAAAAGAATTAAGTAACAGATGTATCCAACGTTTGCCAATAGTGCCTGGTACTTGAGGAGAGTTGAGAATCAAACAATCATGTTCTTTAGATAACTTATAAGTGGTAGAAAATGCACCACATAATGCAAATGCATTTCATCTAATCAGATGAGAGCTGCATTTTTTGAAATCCTAGGTTTGTCTAAATTAGTTTGCGTCCATTTCACTTTCATTTCACAAGGACAAATGAAACAAATGGAATGAATTAAGCCAAATTACAGAAATTCAAGAAAATTATGCACATTAGAATGAACACCACACGACTAAGCTACGGCAAATTGAATTATGTGAAGTGGAGGTAAATTTCTCAAAGGGTGACAAGTATGAATGTGAATGTTAATTTCAAGAAACATGGTTTCTTTTTTTTACAAAATAATGTTATGCCCAAATTAAAAATACATCTCCGTGATCTCCATAGTATATGCAGATTCGAACATGCCTTCTGTTAGCCTGAAACAATATGCTGTTGCAGTGATTTTCAACACTTTCTGTCTTCAGGGAAGGCTTAATGTATTAATGCATTGCCTGAGGAGAATGCCTGCATGTGTAATATGGAATGCTAGCACATTGCAAAGGATTGTGGGACATATTTCTTTGTGTACACTGAGAAGGCAATCCTAACCTGGAGTTAGGCCTACACAGTTAGGCCAGCAATGTTTGGCTGGCACCAGTGCCACTGCAAAGCATGTTTGGACCACTCTCGGAGCCAGGGAGGATGGTGCACATCTCTGTGTTGGCCTCTCTGACTCGGGCAGCACAATCCTATAAGGGATGCTGATGCAAAATCATTGTGTCAGTGCTACCTCGTTAGCACTGATGTGGGGGCGCCAAGCAGCACCCCCGCGTCGGCGCTAATGCTACGAGTAGCGTTGGCTTCAGAGCGCTCACGGGGAGCCTTCCTTGTGCTGACCATCATGCAGTTCCTCCCTCATTCCGGCCTGTGCGAGGGAGGAACTGCCCCGTTCTGGGACGGGGATTGGTGGGGGAGGGAGGTTGGGGGCGGGACATGGGCGGGCTTGGGAGACGGACATACAGCCGCCTCCTAAGCCCGTCTGCGAGGCCATGTGACCCCAATTTGGGCCACGCAGCCTCCTTGGATCTGTGCCCGCTATTTAGCGGGTGCAGATCTGAGGAGCACATAGGGAGGCTCTAGCCTCCCCTATGTGCTCCTCAGATCTGCACCCGCTAAATAGGAGCACACGCTAAATAGGAGCACACGCTAAGGTAAGGGAGCACACGCTCCCTTGCTGCAGGGAGGCTCCAGCCTCTCCTATACAGCACTGGATATGGCATTGGCTGGCCAGCTTCGCCATTCTAGCATACTATAGGATTGCGCCCTGAGAGTGGTCCAAAGATACTTTTCGGTGTCCCATGTGCCAGCCAAACTGTGCTGGCCTAACTGTGTTGGCCTAACTCTAGGTTAGGATTGAACTGTGAACTCAACAACACAACCAACAGTCCCATGAAACAACATGACAAGAATGGTAGCTATCTTAAAGGAAAGCTACAGTAGTCCACCATAACTAACCTTCTCACTGAGGAAGTCCTACTAGGTATGCTACCATTCCCCAGAACACAATTTGAAAAGCTCTGTGCCATAGCATCAGCAGTTTCCTATGAAAGCACAGCATTTTAGCCCAGCATTTTAGCCCAGCAAGTTCCTCAGCCTCAGAGTCACACATCAGGAAATTCAGATATACGTGATGTACAAGATACAGTACTTTATTTATGCTACATTCTCCCCACCCACCCCACCAATCTTCTCTGCTTTTTCCACATCCCTCTCCCACAGCAACAGCTCCTCCACCATCAGAACTGTTTTTCTCCCTCCTGCCCTACTAGAAGAACACTCAAGGTTCAGCCTCACAGATCTGCAGTTGAAGTAATCCATTGCTGCCTTCCTATCCTGAAGCTCCCCTACTACCAACAGGTGAATGAAGTGGGGATAAATGGTGGAGTGCATGTCCTTACTAAGTCCTAGCGGGCTTCCTCACTATCAGTAGCAGTGGATATTTAATCCAATACCAGTTGCAGGAGAGCTATAGTCCTCATGCTCTGCTTGTGGACTTCTCAGAAATGTCTGATTGGCCACAGTAGGACACAGCATCCAGGACTAGGTGGATCTCTGGTCTCATGCAGTACAGCAGTACAGCTTTCTTGAAGTTATATGCAGGTGGCTTGCACAGCACATGCAACCAGCTCTTTGTTTTGGTTATGTGTAGACGCCTACTATGCATGCAGTTTTTGTTTGTTGGACCTGCCCTTTGCCATGGACTAATATGTGTTCACCTACTCATGAGTAGACGTGCAATGCAGCTGACAGCACAATCCTGCCTCCCGCACAGCGCTGGCACAACGGGGTTGAGCTGGCGCTGCGCGCTTAGCGCTGACGCAGAGGCTCCGAGCTGGTGCCCCGCGTCGGCGCTAAGGCTACAGGCCCTGTAGCGCCTGCACAGCGCCTCCCTTACATCAGCCGAAGCCGGCCGGCACAAGGGAGGCGCACTATCAGCATGCCCCGGGGATTGGAGGGAGGGAGGGAGGGAGGAAGGTGGGGGCGGGACTTTGGTGGGCTTTGGCTTTGGCCATAAAGCCAAATCCTAGGCCTGTTCAAGAGGCCATGCGGCCCCAATTCGGGCCACGCGGTCTCCTTGGATCTGCGCCCGCTCTTTAGCGAGCATGGATTCAAGGAGCGCATAGGGAAGGCTCCAGCCTCGGTATGGTAAGGGAGCGCACGCTCCCTTGCTGCAGGAAGGCTCCAGCTTCCCAGACCCAGCATTGGATATGGCGCTGGCCGGCCAGCCTTGCCATTCCGGCGCTGGGTAGGAGTGCGCTCCCAGCTTCACTTTCCATAGGGCATCCACACATTTTTGTACTCCGCCATCAGCTTGTCAGTTTCAAATTCAGGACCCATCAGCAATCAGGTGGGGATGCAGCAGGTGGGTTGCTTGCAGCCCACAGTCTGAGAAACTCTTCACTAGTTCGTCTCTGATTCTCTTTAACACCTACGTATTACAAGGCACACAAATGCATCAAAACTACTTAAGAGCCATACAAGGCTCCTGTCAATGGTCATAAAATAACCCCCGTCTGAATTCCAGATCTCAGAGGATGTCAAGCTCCATATCATTTCTAGTACTATGTTTCTGGGCTAGTAATTGAAAGGTCTTTTTAAAAAAAAATTACTTAGAATGGAAACTCACAGACACACAGGTTGAATTGTGGATTCCAAAGCTGCGCTGCTCAGCAATCTTGACAGCAGATCTTTGCAATATGTCATTTTGTGGATAAGTTAATACAGTTATGGGGGGGGGGAACCCACAATTTTTAGATGTCATTAGCATATACAGTACAGAAAAGCCCCAGGCTATGCAATTAATTCTAAACCATAATTATGGATAAAGAAAAATTGTATAAATCAGCAGGGCTCTGCATTCTTTTTTAACTATAATGATCATTTAACATTTCCAATTGGATTTGGGACTGAAGCTTAAGCGCATGAATGAAGTTTAAGCAGTCCTTCACCAACCTATCAGGTTAGCGTGGCACAGCTTAGATACATTCTTTGATTTCATAGAAAACACAACATGCATTTTTTTTATCTAGCCATCTGCTTAAACTACATTCAGATGCATGAATGTAACAGCCACAGCAATCACCGAGCCTGGAGTCCTGCATAAGAGAGATACACTTTTATAAGTGTACCCCCATGGGAACCGCCAGAGTTTGCGGGGGGCGGGGGGCAGGGTCAGACTTGAATTATATGCCATCCTGGG
Source organism: Lerista edwardsae (assembly GCA_029204185.1). Taxonomy (NCBI): domain Eukaryota; kingdom Metazoa; phylum Chordata; class Lepidosauria; order Squamata; family Scincidae; genus Lerista; species Lerista edwardsae. The sequence goes on along the minus strand of JAJKFI010017760.1, from coordinate 7,353 downwards.
TAATTGGCCTCTAAGGGCCTAATCCTCCCTCCCCCCCCCCAAAAAAAAGTGACAGCATGTAGCACTGTGATGTCCATTGCAGCTAATGTCCCCAGCCTTTCCGTGGGGGACCCCCTTGAGTGGCTTACCCAGATGTCGGATGACCCCTGGTGTCGCAAAAACGGAGGCCTAGTCGAGGTGGTTCGGCCCAGCCGGTTTATTTTCGTCAAGTACTTGACATTAACGGGCACTGTTCAACGCGCAGGCCCAAGGTTTACAAAGAGTTACGCTGAGCGCCCCTATGCTGCCCAGGGTGGGTCTCCCCTTGTGTTCCCAGGGTGGGGTCCAATGGGTGGTTCAGTGGTTCCTGGCGGGGATGGTGCCACTCCCTAGTCTTCTGCTGCCAGTGTCAGGGTTGCCACACCCTGCAGGGCTGAGTACGGGCTGAGGATGCAGGATGCCTCCCTGGATTGGTCTCCCTCCACTGCAGACTCTGAGAGCTGGACCTCCTCCTTTGCCTGCCAGACCTTTTATGCCTCTCAGGGAGCTCCTGGCTAGCCTCATCCCTTCCTGATCACACCCCACTCCTTCCCACGTGACTTCTGGTAGGCGAGTCAAACTCAGGGCTCCACCCACAGGAGTCACTCCTGTGTAACCCAATTCCTTGCAGGACCCATGCCCTTTCTCAGCCCAGCCTTCGTCCCCCATGTGGAGTGTGATGACTACTGGGGCTGTCGGACCGTGGGCACTATCGTGCCCCAACCTTGTCCGCAGCCCATGAGTCCTGTGGTCTGCCCCACTGCCAGTTGGGCAGTCTGCAGCCGCCAGGGCCCCGTGGGCCGTGCCCATCCGGGCAGTGGTGTCAGCCTACCGGTTCGCTGGGCGGAGTTTCTTCGCTCGCTGGGAGGGTTTCCGTGGTGATCGGCAGCGTGCT
>JAJKFI010017759.1:0-11618 GCA_029204185.1 Lerista edwardsae | reverse complement strand
GGCGGGCGGGAAAGCAGCAGAACGCGGCGTCATGCAACGGGCGGACTGCTGCTCAACGATAAGTCCCGCCCAGCGTACCGGCTGAATGCCGCCGCTACCCCCAGCACATGCACAGCCCTTGCCTTCGAAAATGGCTCCATTTGGAGCACTACAGAGCTGAGGATGGGTGGGCCAATGTCACAGCATTGGCCATGCAAATAAGGTGAGTGCTGTCACACCCCCAGGGAAGATGGCGGAAAACCACCACTCTGCCATGGGGTGTGTGTCATGTACCCCCAACCCTGCCTCAGCTACACCACTGTCTTGCAGAACTCCTAAGGCTGCAATCCTATGCCCACTCCTAGGACAAGCTGATTTGGATCCAGTGCTCATCCCAGCCTATGATATCACTGTATACATGCTCCAAGAAGAGGCTGGGTGGGAAAGTTCCTTGCCCTTGGCTAGCCAGCAAACCTTATACTCAATTAGGAATCTGACCCTGAATGTCCAGATTCCAAATCTGTTTTTTTTTATTGTCCGTTATCGAATACAAGTTAGAGATATTCACTGTGTAGGATTTGCACCAGGGACATTAAAAGTGGCAAGATGAATAGACCACAAGAGGAAGAGGAAGAGAAAGGCATGGAGGAAATTGTCTGATTAGCCTTCCTTAAGTGGATTACACTCCCCTCACACACTGTGTGCGGTGTTAAACCCACAGCATGCTTGCATTGGCTTGTCAAGTTATTATGCACACAGCCTTAAGAGGCAGCAGGTTTCCAGTAACAGTCAATTGAAGTGGATGTTAGTTTTGAGAGATTGTATGTTCCGCACATAATGACTGTTTGCCGCACAACTGCATTATTCAAGTATAAATAAACAGGCTCTAAATAAGGGCATTAGCACAGCTTCGTTTTCCATTTGTCGAGACAATGAAGTGCAGCTGATTCTTATCTAATCAGGGATTTCATGAATGTCCTGCTACAGGAAGGCCAGATGCAGCCTGAGTATTTCAGCAAGCGATAATGAAGCACTTGAGTGCACAAGGGACAATCACTGAGTTTGCTACAGGACTGCACACACACACAGCATAGCAACAGGTGGGTGGCACAGGAAGTATTGTGGGTGCCACAATACACCATGTAAGCAGCCCTCCCACTCGCTGTCAGAGCCATTCCCGCTGTCAGAGCCCGCCCAGTGTTCTGGTTCCTCCCGCTTTAGATACCACCACTGGATTCACCCCCCTACCACTGCTGCTGGCTGAATTATGAGGCCCCTGTTTGTCTGCTAGTAACACCCATATTAGCATTAAACACTTGATGAACATAATGTGGAATGTCACGCTTCCTATTTTGCTTTCCCGAGTGTTCTGTGATTATGTAGGATTGCCCTTTTCCCTTGAAAATCAGTCTCCTTCCATGTCCAAATTTTACTGTGGCAAGACATTTCTGGCAGTGAATGTCCTGTAATATTAAAAACTTGCAGTCTTTCACAGTTTCCATGTTACCAACCCCACTCGAGAGACCCGGGCAGTGGCAGTCCTGCCACTGTCTGGGGGGGGGGGGAATGCCTTGTGCGCTGCCACCACCAGCAGGCCCTTTAAGGGTGGCTGCACCACCTCCGCCCTCATTGTTCCACTCTCCAGGAAACCAGAACACTGTAAATGCTGTCCAAAGGTGCTTTCAGGCAGCAGCGGAGCATTGCTTGACACTCTGTCATGCTCAGGTAGGCCGGGGAGGGGTGGCTGTCCAGGGGCGTGGCAACCCAGGAATCTGGGCCTGGAGTGGCTAATAGCAAGGTGAAGTCCAGATGGGGAACCGTGTAACAAAAAGCTGATGCTTCAATGACTAGCAGAGGGACAGAAAGTTTTTGAGTAAGAAACAAGGTCTCAGGGCTGTTAGAATCTGCTTTGCATATACTGTAGATATAAGAGTCAATGCCCTTTGGATTTCAGCAGTGACAGAGGAACTTCACCGGCATGCCCCAGAATGTCCCACTGGAGCCTGTCTGCGGCTGTCCAGAATCCCCAACACCCTGAAGGGATGTCGTTAGTTAGTTCCTTTTTGCCAATGCATCACTTGTATATACAGTATAATTATCTTTTTTTATCTAATCCACTTACATTAATATTTGCATTTACTTATTTTCCAATGCGTGCACAGATATGGGCAGGATGCAAGATTACAAAGGGAAGACACATGGGAAGGTTTCATTCAGTACAGACAATACAAACAGGAAGGGCCTTCGAAGTTGACATAATTACATTCAGTAGAATCAGGAGTTTCCACGGACAGAATTATTTTCTTTTCCCAGTGTCACATGAAAGGGCAAACAGGGTTCAAAATGGTGTTTTTGAGCCTTGATCTGAATTTCGGTAGAGTTCATATTGTCCATTTGAGATGTATGGACTCACAGCACAAATGCCCATGATGCAATGCAGAATTGGCAACAGTTGGTTTGAGCAGGCAGGGTTGGGTGGGTGCTGCTGCCTGGCATTAGATATGTGTATTGGAAAAAGCAGGAGGTACCCCGAGGAGATAGGGAATGGAATCAGCAGTGGCCCCTTGTCCCAGATTAGCCAGGAAGTATGGGGTTAATCCCAGAGCTTCTGCAAGCCTCAGGAGCACAGCTGCAGGCTGATCAGGGCCCTGGCTAGGTTGGGATTAGCACAGGTACAGATCGGTGTGGCTGATGAGCTAGAGCCTGCCCAGCAACAGACACCAATTGGCCTGCCTCAGTATAAAGTGGGAGGCAGGAGCTGCAGTAAGGGACCTGGGTAGGTGCTGGAGGAGGGCACTAGGTAGGTGCTGGATGGATTGTTAAAGGAAGGGTGATTAGCACCAGGTAAGTGCTGGACAGAAGCACCAGGTAGGTGCTGGAGGAGAGGCACTGGGCAGGTGCTGGACAGATGAACTGACTGTTAAAGGACTGGATAAGGTAAGGTTATTGTGGGGAGTAACTGTGGGGAACTGTTGTATGGCTGCCACACCCCTGGAGCCACCAAGTGGAGGAGGCAGTGGTGGCTTAGGCAAGCTGACTGTCTATTGTTTGTTGGTGGGGTTTGTTGGTGCTAAATTAGGGTACTTTGAGCTAAGCCGGTGATGAGGACAGTCTGGAGGAGGTTGGCCAGCTGGTGAATCCAAGCAAGGCTGCTGGAAGAAAAGAAAACCCATGGGTGAAGGAACCCCTCTCCCTCTAGTCTCTCTCTGAGGCTGCTTAAAGGGGAAGCTAGTCAGCCTAGTGTGGGCATTGGGGCCCTCGGGGAGGCCCAGCAGGGAGTTTCTGGCAGAACAATATGTATGCTGTCTGTAATGAAATAGGAGGTTCTGATACAATCTATATATATAAAAATGGACGTATGTGTGTATGTATGTTATTTATAGGCGTCTCCGTCCCTTGACCTACGGCCACGAAACTTGGCACACACGTACCTTGCAGCCTGGAAGGAATCACTGCAGGGGTCAGACCCCCCTAGCGCCCCCTGGGGTGGGGGTACGGGGGGGTCCCCACGTAAAAATGGCCAAACTTTGAGTCAAATCCACAGTTTTTGGGGTCGCCGAGATGAGTGGCGACCCTCCCGATGCCGTTGGAGTCCGGGTGCAGCCCCCCCGACATGGGGGGCAAAAAGGGGTGCGAAACACAGCGTCCGCCGTGCCCTGCTGGAACACCTGGACCGATTGGCATCAAACTCGGCATGCGGAAGCCTAGCAGCCTGGCCACTAATACTGCGGGGGTCGGGGCCCCCTACCGCCCCCGGGGGTGGGGGTACGGGGGGGTCCCGACATGAAAACGGCCAAAAATGGCCAAACGTGGAGTCAAATCCACCGTTTTCGGGGTCGCCAAGATGAGTGGCGAGGCTCCCGATGCAGTTGAAGTCTGGGTTTGCCCCCCCCCACGTGGGGGGCAAGAAGGGGTGTGAAACACTGCGTCCGCCATGCCCTGCTGGAATGCCTGGACCGATTGGCACCAAACTCGGCATGTGGACGCCTAGCACCCTGGCCACAAACGCTGCGGGGGTGGGGGCCCCCTAGCGCCCCTGGGGGTGGGGGTACATGGGGGTCCCCACTTGAAAATGGTCGAACATGGCCAATATCGGTGTCAAATCCATACTTTCCGGGGTCGCCGGGACGAGTGGCGACGCTCCTGACGCTGTGCGTGTTCAGGTTCACCCCCCCCTCGGGTTGGGGGTAGGAAGGGGTGCAAGACACAACATCCGCCGTGCCCTGCTGGAACGCCTGGACCGAGCGACACAAAACCTGGCACGCATACACCTTGTGGCCTGACGACAAACACTACGGGGGTTAGACCCCCCTAGAGCCCCCAGGGGTGGGGGTATGCAGGGGGGCCCCAAGTGAAAATGGTCGAAAACGGCCAAAATCGGCATCGCATCCATAGTTTCCGGGGTTGCTGGAGCAAGCGGCGATGCTCCTGACACCGTCAGAGTCCGGGTTCACCCCCCCTCGGCATGGGGTGCGGGAAGGGGTGCAAGACACACTATCTGCCATGCCCTCCTGGAACGCCTGGAGCGATGTGCCCCAAACTCGCCATGCGCGTGCCTTCCAGCCTGGCAACAGACACTCTGGGGGTCAGGCCTCCCTAGCGCCCCCAGGGGTGGGGTGCGCAGGGGCCCCAGGTGAAAATGGTCAAAAACGGCCAAAATTGGGAGATGGGTCAGGGATGGGTCAGGGATGGGAGATATAAACACCTGGGCAATGCCGGGTAACAAAAAGCTAGTGGAAAATAAAAGAAAAGAATACAAGAAAAAAATACACATTATTCTTGATGAAGCCATGCATCTCAAAGGGATGGCTAGCTAGATCAGAATGCTCAAAGAAGTGCTTTGTTGGGTTCCTCTTGAGAGCCTCAGGACTAGTGTCATGCAGAAGACATTTCTGGGTAATTTTACCTAACTGGAATGCATCAGTCTTAGCAGCAGCCTTTATGGGCCAGCAGCAAAGGCCTTCCAAGTTGGAGTCAGACACATGGTCCAGTGTAGCCAATTGGCACAAAGTAGCATATTCTTTGTGGAGGCCAATATCTCTATCTAGGACAGCGGGACCTTCCAAAATGGAGATTAAACCTCAACCGCAGTCTGGTGTCTTCCTCTGGGATGGTGCAAGGATATGGGTACCTGAAAATGGAGATGCAGGGGAGTGGCAGCAAGATTCAAGTATCTGGCTGTCTTGTGTGCTCCCTGAGGCATCTGGTCAGCCACTGTGAGATACAGCAAGCTGGACTAGATGGACCCTTCGCCTGATCCAGCGAGACTTTACTTATGAGATTTAGGAGGGGACATAAGCAGCTAATGAACACCCCATCAGGAAGGCAACATCAAGAAATCAGATGCATGCTCCACTTGCTTAGGAGCATCACTGGGAAACACTATATCCACAAATGCAAGTCTGCAAAAGTCAGGCGAATTATCCAGCAATCTATAGGTTTTCCCCAATTCCCCAAAGTACTTAGATATATGCCTAAATTTAAACACAGGCCCTCTCATAGAATTCACTAGGGCAGCTTGGGTTAAGTGGGTTTCCCACTCTCAGACATTCACTGAAGGTCAAATTGCTTCACTCTTTTCAATAGGGCCCTGGAGTATGAAATGATGAACAAAAATTCAGCAGCTCTGCTCTTACATAAATTCTTATGCCTCAGGGCTGTGCATAGCAATGACTGTATCACTGGTGAGCAGGGGCACTATGGGATATGAAATGAGGCGACACAATCTCATCTTCACATGCTGTATTTCACTCAGAGTCAGCCATAGTTCTCATTCAGTGAATCGGAAGTAATAGTGCTAGAAATAATGATCACCTAATAACGACAAATGGGTTCATCTGTAGGGTTGTTTACATTGTTGTTTAAAGGGACACTTAAATCAGCAGTCAACGGTTCCTACTAGCAAAGTGCATCACCGTCCACTGCTGATCTTCCAAGGATGGGCACAGCCCTTGATAACGGCCAATAATTTGTACAATATATTCATTTTCACTACTAAGGAACACCTTAGTCATGCGACACCTAGCTGCATTGGTCCCTAGCAATGGCATACTTAGGAGGGGACAAGGGGGGCAAATGTCCTTGAGCACCATCCAGCAGGGGTCAGAATCATGACCCCCTCCCCTGCTGCCACCCACAGCAGCTTTGCACCTCTCCCAGCACTGTCTGCTCCCTCTGAGTATAGGAGGAGCGGTGTGCTGCTTGGAATACTGCAAAGCTACTCCAAGGAGCCGCTTTGTGCTGCTCCAAGCAGTGCCAGGCTCCTCTCCCAGAAGTGGGCAGGCTTGAAGCAGCCTTAATGGAGCTACATCGTTTTGCTGTGGGCTACCTCCTCCATTCCACCTTTTTTAAAGGGGGAAAGAAAGGAGGAGGCAGCCCAGAACCCCACCAATGATGTCACTGCAATTACTTCTGGGCAGGGGGAGGCCAATTGGGGGTTGGCCGCAGGGTGGCCAGCCCCCCACAACCTTCATATTGGCCAGAGACCTCGCTTGCTGGCCCACCACTGAGAGAAATTCAGTCGGCAGCTATTAGAAACAGGGCCCTCTCAGAGCACAATCCTACCTTATGCCAGCCTAATAAGGTCGACATAGCAGGGCCATATCCACAGGCCCATTTGGAGGGAGCAGCAGCAAAGTGCAGGACAAGGGGAGGTTTTCCCCTTGCACTCGCATAAGCCCCAGTCATCCCTATGGGCCTGCTCGGATCTGCGCCAGCAAAACAGCAGGCGCAGAGGAACGTGCATGGGAGCAACTCGAATTGGGGCCGCCATGGCTGGGAACCGGCATTAGGAAATGGCGCTATGGCCGTCCTGTGTCACAACCATTTCATAATCGCCGTCTCCGCCTGCTGCGCCGCCCAATTACGCCCCCGGAACGCCCTCACAGAGGCCCTGCGCTGAACGAGTGATGCCAGTGCTCAACTGGTGCACGGCCAGCGCTGCCGACGGTCGTGGCAGTGCCTGAGCATTGGCGCTGCCGCTTGCACCGGCCGACTGCCATAGCGCCGGCGCCAATGTGTTTTACGGCACGTTCACGACAGCGTTCGGCTGGCGCAAGAGCGCAGCGCTGGTGCTAAGGGGGGTATAATCACAACCCCCCCCCCCAGCATTTTCACGACTCAAGTGCAAATGGGCCACTGAAAACTTGGAATTGAGGAGACATTTAGTAGAAGACAACCACTTCTGCTCAGCGGGATGTAAGAATGTTGTGTCTTGTTACCTGTTTGAGAGAAGTTGTTAGTTCTGCAAGGTAATAAATCCCTCTTCTCTCACTGGTCAGTTTTTGTCTCCATATCCAAAAAGAACCTTTGTCTTTTGGCAAAAAACCACATATAATTATCATTTGAGCTATGATTGAAACCCCACCTGCCAGCAGCGTAGCTAGAGAGGGGGAAACAGTAAGTATTGCAGACACTGCAACGCACTGGGTAAACAGCCTCTCCTACTCATCGTTGGAGCCAATCTGAACAGCTATGACAACATGAGGCAATGCCGTTATGTTGCTGTTGCTGCCTGGAATGGCTCCAACAGTACTTCCCGTTTTGCCTCCTCTCTAGCAATGCTACTGTCTCTTGCAGTGATTGAAAGGAAATTAAGGTAAAGGTAAAGGTTTCCCTGCAACCGAATGGTCTAGATGTGACCGACTGTAGGGGGTGGTGCTGATCTCCGTTTCTAAGCCAAAGAGCCGGCATTTGTCTGAGGACAAGCTTCCATGGTCATGAGGACGGCATGACTATATGCCGAGGCACACGGAACGCTGTTACCTTCCCACCAAAGTATCTACACACATTTTTACATGCTTTCAAACTGCTAGGTTGGCAGGAGCTGGGACAAGCAACGGGAGCTCACTCCGTCACACGGTGTCGAACTGCCAACCTTCCAGTCAGCAAGCTCGCAGCTTAGCTATTTAACCCACTGTGCCACTACATCCCTAGATGAAAAAAAATGTTAGAAAGATGAAAAAAGAACAAAAGGAGATAGCCCAGCGACCCCTCAGTCAAACAAATTAAATCAAAGCAAAGGGTGGAGACTGATGGATGCCAGCTTGATATGTCTGACATAAAGTAGGGTATACATTTCTCAGACTCCAACATGCTTGTATCTTTAAATGTTTCACGTTTCTAATGGGGTAGTGGTTCAGGAGATGGACTTAAACAGGGACGATTCAAATCCCAGTTCAGCCATGAAGTTTCCTGAGTAACCTTGGGCCAGTCACTATCTTCACCTAACTCACAGGGTTGTTGTGAATTCAAAAGGAGGGGTGGTTTACTACTGTACATGGTGGTTTACCATGTATACTGCTTGGAGGAAGGGTGGTTTAAAAATATGAAAAATATATTTTGCTCACATAAAAGCCCAGGTAACCTTAAAAAAAATGGTTTAAAGCCAATGTATTGTTAAGGTCTGATTCATAACTTTCTAGGTGTCAAATTAATTTTCTCTTTTCAGCCTTGCTCACAGAAGCCAAGCATCAAGATTGTTTCTGGAAACAGGGTTTCTACCATGTTTTCAGACATCTGTTTCTCATCACAACAGGTATCAATTTCCAGAACTCTGTCTGAATACAGCTATGGACAGGAAGGCTCAGAAAGCTCGAGATGGCAGAGAATTTTCAACACAGTGAAAACATACTATGTGCAGTCAGAGGGAATGTTGGAGCTGTTGCTGTATTATCTAATGAATCCCTAATGTGAGCCCCTACTTGAAATTGTCTTGTTCGGGCTTCAGGGTTGTTCTCAGGAGAGGAGGGAGTCGTAAGGCGTATGAGGCCAGCCCCTTTCAATGGAGGCTTAGGTTCTTACCAAGGGAGTTGAAAAGAATGAATACAAATGTTCCTTTCTTGCAGCACCTCTTTGGGTGTGACTGTGTCAAAGCGTCCTCAGCTATTGATGGAATATGAAAGAGCCAATCTCAATATTCAGGAGATTGCACAGCCATTGCACACATGGGTCAAGCCAATTCCTGCTTAAAATGGATGCCGAGGGTTGGGGCAATGACCCCTGTGTGTCTTTGCCAAGCACAGTTGCTTTTAATAAAGTCCTACATGGATCTCAGGAAGTGCAGAATGGTTGCAAGGGCATTAGCAATGGTGGGGGCTGGGGGGAGAAAGAAGGGGATGAATCTTAGCTTTTTGAAATGAAGATTAGCATTGGCATTAAGATAGTTGTAACACCAAATACAGCAATACCTTGACTTTCATTGCTTGGCTCTTTCAGCCGTTTGCAACTATAACCACATTGCAAATTTCATCCACATGCTCTCCTCTTTCATCCCATTTCGGCCAACTTTCCACAACACTCACTGATGTGCTTCTGTCCATTTTTCTGTTATTCCTGTTTGTTTAGGTTTTGCATGATTTTGCATGTGTGATATAGTTAGTTATTTACGTTTTTCACTGGCCAAAATAAATGTGCAAGCTAAATACGTCTATGCTTTGACATCCATTTTTTTTACTTTCATCCATGTTTTGGTCCCTAACCATACAAAAGTGCAAGGTATTGCTGTAGGTGAGGATAGGTGATTTGGAGCTAGCAGCATTTCCTGGAAGGAGAATAGGGGAAAATATTCCTTACCTCCTAACTGTACATTATACTTGCATGGGGCTTCAGGTTTAAAAGGAATGTGTTCCTTTAATCTTTAAATGCTGTGCCACTGTGGCATTCATGGTTTAAAGGAATGTGTTCCTTTTGAACCTGAGAACATAAGAAGAGCGCCACTGGATCAGGCCTAAGGCCCATCTAGTCCAGCTTCCTGCATCTCGCAGCGGCCCACCAGATGCCTCAGGGAACACACACAAGACAACTAGATATGTGCATCTCATTGCCACTCCCCTGCATCTGGCACTCCGAGGTAGCCTGACTCTAAAGTAAGGAGGTTGCACTAACCATCATGGCTATAGCCTGCGATGGACTTTTCCTCCTTAAACCTCACATGAGGACAAAGCACCAGGAGGGAAGGGGATGATTAACACAGCTTGCATCTATCATAGAGCAAGCCAGTAGCAGACTCAGGGTGAAGGGCCCCCCTAATCTACCACTCCTTTCACCCCACAGCCCTGATGCAAGCCACATCATGTGGCTTCATGATTGGGCCGGAATTGGTTGGGACATGGAAATGTTGAAGGAGAAATGCTGTGTAAGACCTAAACATCAACTACATTTCATTCCACTACCATAAGTGGGCACTGCTATATTCTCAGATGATTATTTTTTGTGAATCTTTTCTAGCCCACCCACCCACCCACCCACCCCAATAGCTGTTCATCAACTTTATGAATATGCAGAATCCTGTTGATCTTATAGCATCCGTCTGAAACCTATCTTCCTGCCCAAGCAACACTGGAAATAAGTTTCCTCCTATGATCTGGGCACATAATGCTTTTCTACTTATATCTGTGTGGTGTGATACTGTTGTATTGCAAGTTATTGATTTCTTCACCTAAACTTGTAAGCCAACAGCTCAGACTAATGCCATTATTTGCATCCCGCTGCAGATCTTTCAGAATGTGATGGACAGGCGATTCTCCACACTTGTCATCCTGTCTCTCGGAATACTTTATATGCTTTTTGCATCTGTCATGTCCGTCCATAATGGTTTATTTATGGTTGCAAGGTGAGCTCAGGACACAGTTCTTATTTTTTTAATAGACAACAGTGACAAAACTTCTGAACAAAGTAGAATGAGGAAGAGAAAAACCTCACAGGATAATGAAATGTCCAGGTGTCAGAGTGTGCTGTGTAAAAAAAAGTGAGACTTGTTTCAATTACAAAACCTCCAGTTGGCAAATATCACCCCAAAACAAGATCAACCTGATTCTGTGATCAGCCTTGAAAGCCCTGGTGCCTGGCTTGCATCAGATCTGGCTCAATTCCTCTCGGCGACTGCCGTGGGCAGAGTTTTTGCTTTGGCGACACCTCAGTTTTGGAATTTCCGCTCCAAAAATATCCCTCCTGCCTCGTATTGCTGTAGTCCTTTCCAAGTTTGGTGCCTGTAAGTGAGTTCCTTTAGGGCTCTGGGAGATGGGAGAAGAGCAGGGGGAGGAGCTACAGAGAGGCAGAACAGAAGGAAGAAAGGAGGCTGAAGCTGCTGTAGTCACTAAATGAAGAAACATGCTATTGGTATGCCCTCCTTAACAGGAAGATACAAAACCCCATTCCAATCTGATTTAAGAGGGCCATGAAGACCTGCCTCTTTCCAAAGTATTTCAATTGTCAATTTTAGCTGGTGTTTTCATACAATCAGTATTTATATACCACTTTTCAACAAAAAGTTCACAAAGCAGTTTACAGGCTAATAATAATAATCATAGTTAAATGGCTCCCTCTCCCCAAAGGACTCACAATCTAAAAAATGCAGAACACCACCAGCTACAGCCACTAGAAAAGACACTGTGCAGGGGTGAAGAGGGCAATTACTGTCCCCCCCCTGCTAAAAAATATAAGAGGAACACCACTTGAAAAAGTGCCTCTTGCCCAGTTAGCAGGGGGTTAACGCCTGTTCTTTTGTTTCATATGTTTTTCTCTGTGATTGTTTTACTCTGTGATTGTGTGTTGACCTAGAGGGCAGGGCATTACATACATACATACATACATACATACATACATACATACATACATACATACATACATACATACATACA
>JAJKFI010017758.1:0-11623 GCA_029204185.1 Lerista edwardsae | reverse complement strand
GGCGGGCGGGAAAGCAGCAGAACGCGGCGTCATGCAACGGGCGGACTGCTGCTCAACGATAAGTCCCGCCCAGCGTACCGGCTGAATGCCGCCGCTACCCCCAGCACATGCACAGCCCTTGCCTTCGAAAATGGCTCCATTTGGAGCACTACAGAGCTGAGGATGGGTGGGCCAATGTCACAGCATTGGCCATGCAAATAAGGTGAGTGCTGTCACACCCCCAGGGAAGATGGCGGAAAACCACCACTCTGCCATGGGGTGTGTGTCATGTACCCCCAACCCTGCCTCAGCTACACCACTGTCTTGCAGAACTCCTAAGGCTGCAATCCTATGCCCACTCCTAGGACAAGCTGATTTGGATCCAGTGCTCATCCCAGCCTATGATATCACTGTATACATGCTCCAAGAAGAGGCTGGGTGGGAAAGTTCCTTGCCCTTGGCTAGCCAGCAAACCTTATACTCAATTAGGAATCTGACCCTGAATGTCCAGATTCCAAATCTGTTTTTTTTTATTGTCCGTTATCGAATACAAGTTAGAGATATTCACTGTGTAGGATTTGCACCAGGGACATTAAAAGTGGCAAGATGAATAGACCACAAGAGGAAGAGGAAGAGAAAGGCATGGAGGAAATTGTCTGATTAGCCTTCCTTAAGTGGATTACACTCCCCTCACACACTGTGTGCGGTGTTAAACCCACAGCATGCTTGCATTGGCTTGTCAAGTTATTATGCACACAGCCTTAAGAGGCAGCAGGTTTCCAGTAACAGTCAATTGAAGTGGATGTTAGTTTTGAGAGATTGTATGTTCCGCACATAATGACTGTTTGCCGCACAACTGCATTATTCAAGTATAAATAAACAGGCTCTAAATAAGGGCATTAGCACAGCTTCGTTTTCCATTTGTCGAGACAATGAAGTGCAGCTGATTCTTATCTAATCAGGGATTTCATGAATGTCCTGCTACAGGAAGGCCAGATGCAGCCTGAGTATTTCAGCAAGCGATAATGAAGCACTTGAGTGCACAAGGGACAATCACTGAGTTTGCTACAGGACTGCACACACACACAGCATAGCAACAGGTGGGTGGCACAGGAAGTATTGTGGGTGCCACAATACACCATGTAAGCAGCCCTCCCACTCGCTGTCAGAGCCATTCCCGCTGTCAGAGCCCGCCCAGTGTTCTGGTTCCTCCCGCTTTAGATACCACCACTGGATTCACCCCCCTACCACTGCTGCTGGCTGAATTATGAGGCCCCTGTTTGTCTGCTAGTAACACCCATATTAGCATTAAACACTTGATGAACATAATGTGGAATGTCACGCTTCCTATTTTGCTTTCCCGAGTGTTCTGTGATTATGTAGGATTGCCCTTTTCCCTTGAAAATCAGTCTCCTTCCATGTCCAAATTTTACTGTGGCAAGACATTTCTGGCAGTGAATGTCCTGTAATATTAAAAACTTGCAGTCTTTCACAGTTTCCATGTTACCAACCCCACTCGAGAGACCCGGGCAGTGGCAGTCCTGCCACTGTCTGGGGGGGGGGGGAATGCCTTGTGCGCTGCCACCACCAGCAGGCCCTTTAAGGGTGGCTGCACCACCTCCGCCCTCATTGTTCCACTCTCCAGGAAACCAGAACACTGTAAATGCTGTCCAAAGGTGCTTTCAGGCAGCAGCGGAGCATTGCTTGACACTCTGTCATGCTCAGGTAGGCCGGGGAGGGGTGGCTGTCCAGGGGCGTGGCAACCCAGGAATCTGGGCCTGGAGTGGCTAATAGCAAGGTGAAGTCCAGATGGGGAACCGTGTAACAAAAAGCTGATGCTTCAATGACTAGCAGAGGGACAGAAAGTTTTTGAGTAAGAAACAAGGTCTCAGGGCTGTTAGAATCTGCTTTGCATATACTGTAGATATAAGAGTCAATGCCCTTTGGATTTCAGCAGTGACAGAGGAACTTCACCGGCATGCCCCAGAATGTCCCACTGGAGCCTGTCTGCGGCTGTCCAGAATCCCCAACACCCTGAAGGGATGTCGTTAGTTAGTTCCTTTTTGCCAATGCATCACTTGTATATACAGTATAATTATCTTTTTTTATCTAATCCACTTACATTAATATTTGCATTTACTTATTTTCCAATGCGTGCACAGATATGGGCAGGATGCAAGATTACAAAGGGAAGACACATGGGAAGGTTTCATTCAGTACAGACAATACAAACAGGAAGGGCCTTCGAAGTTGACATAATTACATTCAGTAGAATCAGGAGTTTCCACGGACAGAATTATTTTCTTTTCCCAGTGTCACATGAAAGGGCAAACAGGGTTCAAAATGGTGTTTTTGAGCCTTGATCTGAATTTCGGTAGAGTTCATATTGTCCATTTGAGATGTATGGACTCACAGCACAAATGCCCATGATGCAATGCAGAATTGGCAACAGTTGGTTTGAGCAGGCAGGGTTGGGTGGGTGCTGCTGCCTGGCATTAGATATGTGTATTGGAAAAAGCAGGAGGTACCCCGAGGAGATAGGGAATGGAATCAGCAGTGGCCCCTTGTCCCAGATTAGCCAGGAAGTATGGGGTTAATCCCAGAGCTTCTGCAAGCCTCAGGAGCACAGCTGCAGGCTGATCAGGGCCCTGGCTAGGTTGGGATTAGCACAGGTACAGATCGGTGTGGCTGATGAGCTAGAGCCTGCCCAGCAACAGACACCAATTGGCCTGCCTCAGTATAAAGTGGGAGGCAGGAGCTGCAGTAAGGGACCTGGGTAGGTGCTGGAGGAGGGCACTAGGTAGGTGCTGGATGGATTGTTAAAGGAAGGGTGATTAGCACCAGGTAAGTGCTGGACAGAAGCACCAGGTAGGTGCTGGAGGAGAGGCACTGGGCAGGTGCTGGACAGATGAACTGACTGTTAAAGGACTGGATAAGGTAAGGTTATTGTGGGGAGTAACTGTGGGGAACTGTTGTATGGCTGCCACACCCCTGGAGCCACCAAGTGGAGGAGGCAGTGGTGGCTTAGGCAAGCTGACTGTCTATTGTTTGTTGGTGGGGTTTGTTGGTGCTAAATTAGGGTACTTTGAGCTAAGCCGGTGATGAGGACAGTCTGGAGGAGGTTGGCCAGCTGGTGAATCCAAGCAAGGCTGCTGGAAGAAAAGAAAACCCATGGGTGAAGGAACCCCTCTCCCTCTAGTCTCTCTCTGAGGCTGCTTAAAGGGGAAGCTAGTCAGCCTAGTGTGGGCATTGGGGCCCTCGGGGAGGCCCAGCAGGGAGTTTCTGGCAGAACAATATGTATGCTGTCTGTAATGAAATAGGAGGTTCTGATACAATCTATATATATAAAAATGGACGTATGTGTGTATGTATGTTATTTATAGGCGTCTCCGTCCCTTGACCTACGGCCACGAAACTTGGCACACACGTACCTTGCAGCCTGGAAGGAATCACTGCAGGGGTCAGACCCCCCTAGCGCCCCCTGGGGTGGGGGTACGGGGGGGTCCCCACGTAAAAATGGCCAAACTTTGAGTCAAATCCACAGTTTTTGGGGTCGCCGAGATGAGTGGCGACCCTCCCGATGCCGTTGGAGTCCGGGTGCAGCCCCCCCCGACATGGGGGGCAAAAAGGGGTGCGAAACACAGCGTCCGCCGTGCCCTGCTGGAACACCTGGACCGATTGGCATCAAACTCGGCATGCGGAAGCCTAGCAGCCTGGCCACTAATACTGCGGGGGTCGGGGCCCCCTACCGCCCCCGGGGGTGGGGGTACGGGGGGGGTCCCGACATGAAAACGGCCAAAAATGGCCAAACGTGGAGTCAAATCCACCGTTTTCGGGGTCGCCAAGATGAGTGGCGAGGCTCCCGATGCAGTTGAAGTCTGGGTTTGCCCCCCCCCACGTGGGGGGCAAGAAGGGGTGTGAAACACTGCGTCCGCCATGCCCTGCTGGAATGCCTGGACCGATTGGCACCAAACTCGGCATGTGGACGCCTAGCACCCTGGCCACAAACGCTGCGGGGGTGGGGGCCCCCTAGCGCCCCTGGGGGTGGGGGTACATGGGGGTCCCCACTTGAAAATGGTCGAACATGGCCAATATCGGTGTCAAATCCATACTTTCCGGGGTCGCCGGGACGAGTGGCGACGCTCCTGACGCTGTGCGTGTTCAGGTTCACCCCCCCCTCGGGTTGGGGGTAGGAAGGGGTGCAAGACACAACATCCGCCGTGCCCTGCTGGAACGCCTGGACCGAGCGACACAAAACCTGGCACGCATACACCTTGTGGCCTGACGACAAACACTACGGGGGTTAGACCCCCCTAGAGCCCCCAGGGGTGGGGGTATGCAGGGGGGCCCCAAGTGAAAATGGTCGAAAACGGCCAAAATCGGCATCGCATCCATAGTTTCCGGGGTTGCTGGAGCAAGCGGCGATGCTCCTGACACCGTCAGAGTCCGGGTTCACCCCCCCTCGGCATGGGGTGCGGGAAGGGGTGCAAGACACACTATCTGCCATGCCCTCCTGGAACGCCTGGAGCGATGTGCCCCAAACTCGCCATGCGCGTGCCTTCCAGCCTGGCAACAGACACTCTGGGGGTCAGGCCTCCCTAGCGCCCCCAGGGGTGGGGTGCGCAGGGGCCCCAGGTGAAAATGGTCAAAAACGGCCAAAATTGGGAGATGGGTCAGGGATGGGTCAGGGATGGGAGATATAAACACCTGGGCAATGCCGGGTAACAAAAAGCTAGTGGAAAATAAAAGAAAAGAATACAAGAAAAAAATACACATTATTCTTGATGAAGCCATGCATCTCAAAGGGATGGCTAGCTAGATCAGAATGCTCAAAGAAGTGCTTTGTTGGGTTCCTCTTGAGAGCCTCAGGACTAGTGTCATGCAGAAGACATTTCTGGGTAATTTTACCTAACTGGAATGCATCAGTCTTAGCAGCAGCCTTTATGGGCCAGCAGCAAAGGCCTTCCAAGTTGGAGTCAGACACATGGTCCAGTGTAGCCAATTGGCACAAAGTAGCATATTCTTTGTGGAGGCCAATATCTCTATCTAGGACAGCGGGACCTTCCAAAATGGAGATTAAACCTCAACCGCAGTCTGGTGTCTTCCTCTGGGATGGTGCAAGGATATGGGTACCTGAAAATGGAGATGCAGGGGAGTGGCAGCAAGATTCAAGTATCTGGCTGTCTTGTGTGCTCCCTGAGGCATCTGGTCAGCCACTGTGAGATACAGCAAGCTGGACTAGATGGACCCTTCGCCTGATCCAGCGAGACTTTACTTATGAGATTTAGGAGGGGACATAAGCAGCTAATGAACACCCCATCAGGAAGGCAACATCAAGAAATCAGATGCATGCTCCACTTGCTTAGGAGCATCACTGGGAAACACTATATCCACAAATGCAAGTCTGCAAAAGTCAGGCGAATTATCCAGCAATCTATAGGTTTTCCCCAATTCCCCAAAGTACTTAGATATATGCCTAAATTTAAACACAGGCCCTCTCATAGAATTCACTAGGGCAGCTTGGGTTAAGTGGGTTTCCCACTCTCAGACATTCACTGAAGGTCAAATTGCTTCACTCTTTTCAATAGGGCCCTGGAGTATGAAATGATGAACAAAAATTCAGCAGCTCTGCTCTTACATAAATTCTTATGCCTCAGGGCTGTGCATAGCAATGACTGTATCACTGGTGAGCAGGGGCACTATGGGATATGAAATGAGGCGACACAATCTCATCTTCACATGCTGTATTTCACTCAGAGTCAGCCATAGTTCTCATTCAGTGAATCGGAAGTAATAGTGCTAGAAATAATGATCACCTAATAACGACAAATGGGTTCATCTGTAGGGTTGTTTACATTGTTGTTTAAAGGGACACTTAAATCAGCAGTCAACGGTTCCTACTAGCAAAGTGCATCACCGTCCACTGCTGATCTTCCAAGGATGGGCACAGCCCTTGATAACGGCCAATAATTTGTACAATATATTCATTTTCACTACTAAGGAACACCTTAGTCATGCGACACCTAGCTGCATTGGTCCCTAGCAATGGCATACTTAGGAGGGGACAAGGGGGGGCAAATGTCCTTGAGCACCATCCAGCAGGGGTCAGAATCATGACCCCCTCCCCTGCTGCCACCCACAGCAGCTTTGCACCTCTCCCAGCACTGTCTGCTCCCTCTGAGTATAGGAGGAGCGGTGTGCTGCTTGGAATACTGCAAAGCTACTCCAAGGAGCCGCTTTGTGCTGCTCCAAGCAGTGCCAGGCTCCTCTCCCAGAAGTGGGCAGGCTTGAAGCAGCCTTAATGGAGCTACATCGTTTTGCTGTGGGCTACCTCCTCCATTCCACCTTTTTTAAAGGGGGAAAGAAAGGAGGAGGCAGCCCAGAACCCCACCAATGATGTCACTGCAATTACTTCTGGGCAGGGGGAGGCCAATTGGGGGTTGGCCGCAGGGTGGCCAGCCCCCCACAACCTTCATATTGGCCAGAGACCTCGCTTGCTGGCCCACCACTGAGAGAAATTCAGTCGGCAGCTATTAGAAACAGGGCCCTCTCAGAGCACAATCCTACCTTATGCCAGCCTAATAAGGTCGACATAGCAGGGCCATATCCACAGGCCCATTTGGAGGGAGCAGCAGCAAAGTGCAGGACAAGGGGAGGTTTTCCCCTTGCACTCGCATAAGCCCCAGTCATCCCTATGGGCCTGCTCGGATCTGCGCCAGCAAAACAGCAGGCGCAGAGGAACGTGCATGGGAGCAACTCGAATTGGGGCCGCCATGGCTGGGAACCGGCATTAGGAAATGGCGCTATGGCCGTCCTGTGTCACAACCATTTCATAATCGCCGTCTCCGCCTGCTGCGCCGCCCAATTACGCCCCCGGAACGCCCTCACAGAGGCCCTGCGCTGAACGAGTGATGCCAGTGCTCAACTGGTGCACGGCCAGCGCTGCCGACGGTCGTGGCAGTGCCTGAGCATTGGCGCTGCCGCTTGCACCGGCCGACTGCCATAGCGCCGGCGCCAATGTGTTTTACGGCACGTTCACGACAGCGTTCGGCTGGCGCAAGAGCGCAGCGCTGGTGCTAAGGGGGGTATAATCACAACCCCCCCCCCCAGCATTTTCACGACTCAAGTGCAAATGGGCCACTGAAAACTTGGAATTGAGGAGACATTTAGTAGAAGACAACCACTTCTGCTCAGCGGGATGTAAGAATGTTGTGTCTTGTTACCTGTTTGAGAGAAGTTGTTAGTTCTGCAAGGTAATAAATCCCTCTTCTCTCACTGGTCAGTTTTTGTCTCCATATCCAAAAAGAACCTTTGTCTTTTGGCAAAAAACCACATATAATTATCATTTGAGCTATGATTGAAACCCCACCTGCCAGCAGCGTAGCTAGAGAGGGGGAAACAGTAAGTATTGCAGACACTGCAACGCACTGGGTAAACAGCCTCTCCTACTCATCGTTGGAGCCAATCTGAACAGCTATGACAACATGAGGCAATGCCGTTATGTTGCTGTTGCTGCCTGGAATGGCTCCAACAGTACTTCCCGTTTTGCCTCCTCTCTAGCAATGCTACTGTCTCTTGCAGTGATTGAAAGGAAATTAAGGTAAAGGTAAAGGTTTCCCTGCAACCGAATGGTCTAGATGTGACCGACTGTAGGGGGTGGTGCTGATCTCCGTTTCTAAGCCAAAGAGCCGGCATTTGTCTGAGGACAAGCTTCCATGGTCATGAGGACGGCATGACTATATGCCGAGGCACACGGAACGCTGTTACCTTCCCACCAAAGTATCTACACACATTTTTACATGCTTTCAAACTGCTAGGTTGGCAGGAGCTGGGACAAGCAACGGGAGCTCACTCCGTCACACGGTGTCGAACTGCCAACCTTCCAGTCAGCAAGCTCGCAGCTTAGCTATTTAACCCACTGTGCCACTACATCCCTAGATGAAAAAAAATGTTAGAAAGATGAAAAAAGAACAAAAGGAGATAGCCCAGCGACCCCTCAGTCAAACAAATTAAATCAAAGCAAAGGGTGGAGACTGATGGATGCCAGCTTGATATGTCTGACATAAAGTAGGGTATACATTTCTCAGACTCCAACATGCTTGTATCTTTAAATGTTTCACGTTTCTAATGGGGTAGTGGTTCAGGAGATGGACTTAAACAGGGACGATTCAAATCCCAGTTCAGCCATGAAGTTTCCTGAGTAACCTTGGGCCAGTCACTATCTTCACCTAACTCACAGGGTTGTTGTGAATTCAAAAGGAGGGGTGGTTTACTACTGTACATGGTGGTTTACCATGTATACTGCTTGGAGGAAGGGTGGTTTAAAAATATGAAAAATATATTTTGCTCACATAAAAGCCCAGGTAACCTTAAAAAAAATGGTTTAAAGCCAATGTATTGTTAAGGTCTGATTCATAACTTTCTAGGTGTCAAATTAATTTTCTCTTTTCAGCCTTGCTCACAGAAGCCAAGCATCAAGATTGTTTCTGGAAACAGGGTTTCTACCATGTTTTCAGACATCTGTTTCTCATCACAACAGGTATCAATTTCCAGAACTCTGTCTGAATACAGCTATGGACAGGAAGGCTCAGAAAGCTCGAGATGGCAGAGAATTTTCAACACAGTGAAAACATACTATGTGCAGTCAGAGGGAATGTTGGAGCTGTTGCTGTATTATCTAATGAATCCCTAATGTGAGCCCCTACTTGAAATTGTCTTGTTCGGGCTTCAGGGTTGTTCTCAGGAGAGGAGGGAGTCGTAAGGCGTATGAGGCCAGCCCCTTTCAATGGAGGCTTAGGTTCTTACCAAGGGAGTTGAAAAGAATGAATACAAATGTTCCTTTCTTGCAGCACCTCTTTGGGTGTGACTGTGTCAAAGCGTCCTCAGCTATTGATGGAATATGAAAGAGCCAATCTCAATATTCAGGAGATTGCACAGCCATTGCACACATGGGTCAAGCCAATTCCTGCTTAAAATGGATGCCGAGGGTTGGGGCAATGACCCCTGTGTGTCTTTGCCAAGCACAGTTGCTTTTAATAAAGTCCTACATGGATCTCAGGAAGTGCAGAATGGTTGCAAGGGCATTAGCAATGGTGGGGGCTGGGGGGGAGAAAGAAGGGGATGAATCTTAGCTTTTTGAAATGAAGATTAGCATTGGCATTAAGATAGTTGTAACACCAAATACAGCAATACCTTGACTTTCATTGCTTGGCTCTTTCAGCCGTTTGCAACTATAACCACATTGCAAATTTCATCCACATGCTCTCCTCTTTCATCCCATTTCGGCCAACTTTCCACAACACTCACTGATGTGCTTCTGTCCATTTTTCTGTTATTCCTGTTTGTTTAGGTTTTGCATGATTTTGCATGTGTGATATAGTTAGTTATTTACGTTTTTCACTGGCCAAAATAAATGTGCAAGCTAAATACGTCTATGCTTTGACATCCATTTTTTTTACTTTCATCCATGTTTTGGTCCCTAACCATACAAAAGTGCAAGGTATTGCTGTAGGTGAGGATAGGTGATTTGGAGCTAGCAGCATTTCCTGGAAGGAGAATAGGGGAAAATATTCCTTACCTCCTAACTGTACATTATACTTGCATGGGGCTTCAGGTTTAAAAGGAATGTGTTCCTTTAATCTTTAAATGCTGTGCCACTGTGGCATTCATGGTTTAAAGGAATGTGTTCCTTTTGAACCTGAGAACATAAGAAGAGCGCCACTGGATCAGGCCTAAGGCCCATCTAGTCCAGCTTCCTGCATCTCGCAGCGGCCCACCAGATGCCTCAGGGAACACACACAAGACAACTAGATATGTGCATCTCATTGCCACTCCCCTGCATCTGGCACTCCGAGGTAGCCTGACTCTAAAGTAAGGAGGTTGCACTAACCATCATGGCTATAGCCTGCGATGGACTTTTCCTCCTTAAACCTCACATGAGGACAAAGCACCAGGAGGGAAGGGGATGATTAACACAGCTTGCATCTATCATAGAGCAAGCCAGTAGCAGACTCAGGGTGAAGGGCCCCCCTAATCTACCACTCCTTTCACCCCACAGCCCTGATGCAAGCCACATCATGTGGCTTCATGATTGGGCCGGAATTGGTTGGGACATGGAAATGTTGAAGGAGAAATGCTGTGTAAGACCTAAACATCAACTACATTTCATTCCACTACCATAAGTGGGCACTGCTATATTCTCAGATGATTATTTTTTGTGAATCTTTTCTAGCCCACCCACCCACCCACCCACCCCAATAGCTGTTCATCAACTTTATGAATATGCAGAATCCTGTTGATCTTATAGCATCCGTCTGAAACCTATCTTCCTGCCCAAGCAACACTGGAAATAAGTTTCCTCCTATGATCTGGGCACATAATGCTTTTCTACTTATATCTGTGTGGTGTGATACTGTTGTATTGCAAGTTATTGATTTCTTCACCTAAACTTGTAAGCCAACAGCTCAGACTAATGCCATTATTTGCATCCCGCTGCAGATCTTTCAGAATGTGATGGACAGGCGATTCTCCACACTTGTCATCCTGTCTCTCGGAATACTTTATATGCTTTTTGCATCTGTCATGTCCGTCCATAATGGTTTATTTATGGTTGCAAGGTGAGCTCAGGACACAGTTCTTATTTTTTTAATAGACAACAGTGACAAAACTTCTGAACAAAGTAGAATGAGGAAGAGAAAAACCTCACAGGATAATGAAATGTCCAGGTGTCAGAGTGTGCTGTGTAAAAAAAAGTGAGACTTGTTTCAATTACAAAACCTCCAGTTGGCAAATATCACCCCAAAACAAGATCAACCTGATTCTGTGATCAGCCTTGAAAGCCCTGGTGCCTGGCTTGCATCAGATCTGGCTCAATTCCTCTCGGCGACTGCCGTGGGCAGAGTTTTTGCTTTGGCGACACCTCAGTTTTGGAATTTCCGCTCCAAAAATATCCCTCCTGCCTCGTATTGCTGTAGTCCTTTCCAAGTTTGGTGCCTGTAAGTGAGTTCCTTTAGGGCTCTGGGAGATGGGAGAAGAGCAGGGGGAGGAGCTACAGAGAGGCAGAACAGAAGGAAGAAAGGAGGCTGAAGCTGCTGTAGTCACTAAATGAAGAAACATGCTATTGGTATGCCCTCCTTAACAGGAAGATACAAAACCCCATTCCAATCTGATTTAAGAGGGCCATGAAGACCTGCCTCTTTCCAAAGTATTTCAATTGTCAATTTTAGCTGGTGTTTTCATACAATCAGTATTTATATACCACTTTTCAACAAAAAGTTCACAAAGCAGTTTACAGGCTAATAATAATAATCATAGTTAAATGGCTCCCTCTCCCCAAAGGACTCACAATCTAAAAAATGCAGAACACCACCAGCTACAGCCACTAGAAAAGACACTGTGCAGGGGTGAAGAGGGCAATTACTGTCCCCCCCCCTGCTAAAAAATATAAGAGGAACACCACTTGAAAAAGTGCCTCTTGCCCAGTTAGCAGGGGGTTAACGCCTGTTCTTTTGTTTCATATGTTTTTCTCTGTGATTGTTTTACTCTGTGATTGTGTGTTGACCTAGAGGGCAGGGCATTACATACATACATACATACATACATACATACATACATACATACATACATACATACATACATACATACA
>JAJKFI010017753.1:0-11566 GCA_029204185.1 Lerista edwardsae | reverse complement strand
TGTGACCATTGAGATATGACTTGTAACCAGTGATGTCATGCAGGGGGAACATGGGGGAACTCAGTTCCACTAGTTAAAATTAGGGCTGACTCCGCCCACTGCACTCTCCCTCCTCCCCCTCCCAATTCCTCTGCAAAGAGCTTTTCTTCTTGGTTAGCCAGCACTCAGAGGGTTAAAGGGAGCGACTCTGGATTCCTAGGGGGGCGAAGGCAGTGATGTCATTCAGGGGGAACAGACCAGAACGGGCGTTCCGGATCCTAACGGGCTCCATGGCTGGTTCTGGGTTCCCGACAAGTGCCAATCAAAAGTGAGTTCCTGTTCCTAAATCATTTGAATGACACCACTGCTTGTAACCATCATAAAGATGCCCAGCTAGCGGGCGTCAACATTCTTGTTCGCTATTGAAAACGATGAGAACGCTGGACATCCTTTGTGCTTTAGGAAATGGGTGTGTATCAGAGTCAGCTGTGAGTAGCTACAGCAGTGGCTGTCAAACGTTTTAGCATCAGGACCCATTTTTTAGAATGACAATCTGCCCAGGACCCACTGGAAGTGATGACCTGACCAGAAAAGCTGTCACTGTGATGCCAGAGCCTGATGCTTTCCTGAGAATGCAGGAAAAGGTTTCCAATAGTAGCATGAATCGGAAAGGGGAAAAAAAAAGCCTATTTGCAATCTTGACACAAGCAAAATAACCACTCATCTTCCCATATTTTCAACGATGTCTGTGCTAGTCGCATATTGTCCTTCAAACAAAGGTGAGATTTCCTGAAAAGCAAATAATGCTGTATGCCAGCCGCTGAAACACAAGCTCCCCGTGTATTTCTGTTGGGATGTTGAGCCTGGGGAGGTGGTAACCGGAGTGCGATGTATTTTCGGCCATCCTTTACAGAGGCTTGGTGCAGGTCCAATGTTCTTGCATCCTCAGCGACAGCTTCGCGCTTGCTCCAGTTTTCCAAACTGGGTGATGGACTTGCAGGCCTTTCAGTTCGTTGGAGTTCTGCCTCTTCTGGTGGATTCTTGAAGGCTGCTGCCATAAAACTCCATCAGTCAGTAGTGTTTATATACCACTTTTCAACACAAAATTCATAAAGTGGCTTACAGGCAAATAGTAGTAATTAAGTTAAATGGTTCACTGTCTCAAAGGGCTCACAGTCTAAAAAAAATAATTAAAAATTGCTATTTTAAAGTTCATCCACTCTCCAACCTGTAGTTGGGCTTCCTGGTTGGCTGTGGCCAGACACTGTCTGAGGACTCATGTCCAGTGATGTCATGCAGGGGGTACGCGGGGGTACGCGAGTACCGGTTTCTAGGATTATGGCTGGCCCCGCCCATTCACCCACCCACTCGTTGACTCTGCCCCCTGCAACATTTGAATTTCCTGCATGTTTGAGTTGCCTGCATGTTCTCAGAGCCAGGCAGGCAGGCAGGCAGCGAGCGGAGCCTTGCCTTGCCTTGCCAATGAAAAATGAGCTGCTCTGGGGTTTTGGGACTGTTGGGTCACTTTAACATGATGCCAGGCCTCCTTAACATGTTCTGGGGGTGCTGTGGAATACTGTTGCAACTGTTGGGTCAGTTTAAAATTGTCTGAGGCCTCAAAAAGGGCATTTTTCATGTCACTTCCTGCCACGACCTCACTTCCGGCTTATGACGTCACTTCCGGTGGGCGGGTCCCAACACGTGCCAATCAAAAGTGAGTACCTGTTCTTAAATCATTTAGATGACACCACTGGTGTGGGTACATGCCTGAATCAGCCTCCGTACATAGTTCTGTATGCCATATGCATAATGGGGGAAGGGCTAGCAGGCGCAACTCCTCCTTATGTGCACATTCATGTGGATACCTTGGAAGGTACTACAGATTTTTATTATAAGAAAGGTTTGGTTTGAATTCGGCAGTGGTCTCCACAGGCGATTGATGTGCAGCATGCGTCTGTTGTGCATCTCTGAAAAGAGAAGCAGGTGGATATCCCACTTTGACGGAACAGTGCGGTGGGGTGGGTGGGTCGGTTTTTCTTTTAAGTGCTGTTTCCCAGGTGTTAGGACTAGTCTCCCTTCCCCGCTGCTGGCTGGATCAGGCAAACCTCACAGTGACCCTACTGAGCCGACCTGCTCGGGAAGAGAGAAACTTGCGGCCGATAATTGGATGCTCGAGGTTGCTTTGACCCATTGTGCCGCTGCAGAGGCTGCCCAGCCAGAACTGTGGCTACTCAGGTTGCAGAGAAATGTCCTCGGCAAGTCCGAACAGATTGAGCATTGTGCGGACTTCAAAGGGATGGCGCTTCGGGATGCAAAGGGACCTTTGCAATGTAATTTTAACCTTTAGGGAAATCAGGCAGGCAGAAGAATTTTCCCTCGCAAGATGGCCTTGGAGAATTTTTTTTCTTGTTTGTTCTAGAAAATAAACCTTGAAAGCCTCTGATGAGAAGGCAAGGCACTGATGGAACTGTGGGACTGAATCAAGCCTCCTTCATGTAAAAAATTTACACACACACACCCGCAATGGGGCAGGGCCCACACTGGGTTTTGGTCAGTGGTGTCATTCAAATGATTTAGGAACAGGAACTCACTTTTGATTGGCACTTGTCGGGAACCCGGAACCAACCACGGAGCCCGTTAGGATCCGGAACGCCCGTTCTGGTCCGTTCCCCCTGAATGACATCACTGCCTTCGCCCCCCTAGGAATCCAGAGTCGCTCCCTTTAACCCTCTGAGTGCCGGCCAACCAAGAAGAAAAGCTCTTTGCAGAGGAATTGGGAGGGGGAGGAGGGAGAGTGCAGTGGGCGGAGTCAGCCCTAATTTTAACTAGTGGAACTGAGTTCCCCCATGTTCCCCCTGCATGACATCACTGGTTTTGGTGCCTGGCACGCTTCCTCCAAGGAGCTCAGGGTGCTGCTCATGGTTCCCTCCCTCCTTTTTCTCCTCACAACATCCGGTGTGGTAGGTGAGGCCGAGAGACGGCAACTGGCCCCAGGTCACCCCGGAAGCTCTGTGGCCGAGTCGGGATTTGAACTTGGAGCTTCCAGGTCTAACTCTCAACCCCCCTACAAAATCAATGGTATCCAGCCTGGCCTGTTGGGCAGACATGGGGTGAGGGGAACGACGGCTGCAACCTGATCCTCAGTACTTGGCAGAATAACGCATCATAACTTGGTCATCAGTCCTCCCCCAATTGCTCCAATAATGGCTTATCAGGAATGCCAAATGACTTCTTGTTCATCGGGGGGGGGAGTGGAGTGTTTCTAATATGATCTCATCCAGTAGTGTCATGTAACCGGTGCACTGGGCGGGAGGAACGGGTGAGCGGCAGCCTGCCCGTTGCGTAATGCTCCGTTTCGCTCCGTTTCACGGGGGCGGGGAAGACGGCGAAACGGAGCGTGACGCAACGGGCGGGCTGCCGCTCACCCGTTCCTCCCGCCCAGCGTACCGGTTACATGACACTACTGGTCTCATCACTAAGGATGGGCCCTGCATTGCTGCCCACTGTCACCCTGGAAGAATTTCAGGGCCACTGGAGGGGGGTGGCTGCAGCAGAGTCTCCTTAATACAGCAATTTTTCCAGCTTTTATCATGTCACGGCACACCGACAAGGTGCTGAAATGGTCAAAGTAAGCTGGCAGTTTTGACAACTGGCAAGGCACAGTGCACTGTCACTAGGTGGGCTTGCACCCTCCAGTGGCCCTGCTAATTAATGACCCCTCCCCAAACTCCCACAGCTCACCTGTGGACCTTTCCGTTGTGCACAGTGGTTAAAAATGGTTGCCTTAAGCAGTAGTCGTTGGCTTATTCAAGCCAGCCACTTGGTCGTCATCTCCTGGCCTCCACATCTGTGAATGGGCTTTTTCAGGAGGCCTCTGTGGGATGCCCACCTGTGGATGGGGAGAGCCAGAGAAGGGGTGCTGCTATATCACATTGAGCACTATGGGGGCCTTAAGGATCAGCCAGGTGAGTCTACTAGGTGTAGACTTTTGTCCCCCTGCCCTCTGTGTCTACCTTTGACACCAACCCTAGAAGGTTGCTCCCTATATTGGTTACTTTTAGGACATGCGCATAGGCAAAAATCCATGTTTCCATAAGCTGGCAACTGTTAGTGCAGTTCTCAAAAAGCAGTGGTTCTCAAACTTTTAAACCCTGAGACAGACATTTTCAAAATGACACTCTATCTGGCCCCACCTAGTTTCATGACCCTTTTAAAAAGGTGATCTAAAGAGAAATAATTTTATTTATCTACAGGTAATGTTTATCTACAGGTAATGTACAGGGACTTGGTGGCGCAGCAGGTTAATCCGCTGTTGCTGGGCTTTCCAACCAGAAGGTTGGGAGTTCAAGACTTCGTGGCAGAGTGAGCTCCCATTGCTTGTCCCAGCTCCTGCCAACCTAGCAGTTCGAAAGCACCTAAATGCAAGTAGATAAATAGGGACCACTTCGGTGGGAAGGGAACGGCGTTCCGTGTGCTACGGCATAGAGTCATGCCGGCCACATGACCACAGAAGCCTGTCCTAGGACAGTGATGGTGAACCTTTTGGGCTCAGTATGTCAAAACTTAGGAAAACGCTTAACTTGACTCTGCTGGTGTGTCAACCTCCCCCCCCCCAAACAAAAGAGAAACAATTATTTATATTCATTTATTTAAACAAAAATTACAATCCAATCATGTGTGGTGCTATGTATTATATAATGAAACATCAAATAATTACAAAAATGAAAAATAAGTAAAACAAACTCAGTTTTTGTCAGGTAGTGGTAATTGCTGGTGTGTCACCCCAAACGTTGCGGTGTGTCACCTTTGACACATGTGTCAT
This sequence comes from Lerista edwardsae, assembly GCA_029204185.1. Lineage (NCBI taxonomy): Eukaryota > Metazoa > Chordata > Lepidosauria > Squamata > Scincidae > Lerista > Lerista edwardsae. The sequence goes on along the minus strand of JAJKFI010017753.1, from coordinate 6,765 downwards.
AGGTTCGCCATCACTGTCCTAGGACAAAACGCCGGCTCTACAGGCTTTGAAAAGGAGATGAGCACCGCCCCCTACAGTCGGTCACGACTAGACCATTCGGTCGTGGGGAAACCTTTACCTTTTAATGTTTATATACCAAAAATCTCAATCCATTTCTCTTAATGAGGCAGCCTAATGAATAACCTCAAGGCTTTGAGGGGCTCAGTGATGTGACCCAGCCTTTGCCTGCTCCCCACCACCTCTTATTGACATGGTGTGTCAAGTCTGACAGGGGGAAACACACCCAAAAAAAAGGACACTCAAGCATTGTTCTCCCTAAATTTACATGCTTGCAAACTGCAGGAGCTCAAATAGCTCACTCTTTGAAGGGCAGTTAGCAGCTCTCTGATTTTTTTTGGAACAGCCTCAGAGCTGGAGGCAATTAATTATCTGATCCCATCACCCGTGTTCTCATTGAAGGCCCTGCAGGGCCCACCAGAAATTGGGTCACAACCAGTGGTGGGATCTAACGGATCCAAGAACCGGAACGGTTACCGGGACTCACCTTTGACTGGCATGCGTCGGGACCGTTCAAAGTGGCCTGGCCGCGCCCCGCAGCCTGTCCCTTTGGTTTTGCCACCATTCCTTTGGTTCTGCCGCTTTCTGCGCCGCGTCCATCACGGAGCCGGCGGCGAGTGGGCGGAGCCAGCCCTGATTAGGTTCAGGAACGGCCGTTCCGGCGCGTTCCTGCTGGATGACATCACTGGTCACAACCCACCAAGCGAGCCCTGACCCACAGATTGAGAAACACTAAGAGGAGACCAGAGCCTATTGCCTGTCATATTTCCCCATTCCTAGCCAAGAAAAGTGGGGTGGGGTGGGGGAGGTTTGATTTTACTAGGAAGCACTGATTGCCTGAGGAGGGCTATTTCTGCTGTGAAAAATGAACCCTATGAAAATTGGGGGCAACCCCTGTGCGAGGGAGTGAGGGGGCAAGTGACAGATTGTGTTGCTCCAAACTGTTCTGCGCAGCGACTCTCTGTCGCCGTCCTGAATACTTTACCCAGCTTGGAGAAAATATAAAAGTGAGTGAATGTGGCGCGTGGGGAGGGAGCGGGAAGGAAGAACTCCAAGGAGAGATACCGCCTGGGCTTGCTTGGAGGGCTGCAAGGTCTCCTGCACACACTTGACTGTGTTAACATTTCAGGCTTCCATGCCCAGAGGAGGCCGTGGGCCTGCCCCGAACAGTGTTTGGGGGTGTTCAGGAGCTCTTCCGCTGCCTGTCAGAATGGCTTTCATGTTCCTGGCAGTTCATGCCTGGGCTGGTGGGAATCCCCTATAGCAGCAACTCTGCAGGTGTTGAGCTAAATTTCACCTTGTTCTCCCCCCGCTGCCACCCTGCCTCCCTTTATTGTGCGATGTTGTTTCTGGGAGTACAACTAATCTGTGTTGTCTCAGTGAATTTGGGCTGAGCTATAAGGAGTCGTCTCTCTCCGGTGAATAGACGGCAGGGAGGAGGAATAACAACATCTCAGGAAAGGCCTTCTGAGGCTCATCTCAGTCAAGCTCCAGGGGCATTAAAGAAAGAAATGGGATTAACAGTGTTTTTAAACGATGACGGCTGCGGCCCTTTGCACACTTACCTGAGAGTAAATCAGGATGGGGTAGTAGTTGTGATGTTAGACCTGGCGGATGCAGGTTTAAAACCCTGAATTTCAGCCATGAAATTCCCTAGGTGACCTGGTGCCAGTCACTGTCTCTCGGCTTCACCTGCCTCGCAGGGTGGTTGTGAGGACAAAAGGAGGGAAGACCACCCTGAGCTCCTTGGAGCAGTTTCTCTCAAACGGGTCAGGACCCACTTGATGGGTCACAACCAGTGGCGTCATGCAGACGGAACGCTGGGCGGGAGGAATGGGTGAACGGCATCCCGCCCGTTGCGTACCGCTCCGTTTCGCCATCTTCCCCGCCCCCAGCAGGAGGAATGGGTGAGCGGCATCCCGCCCGTTGCGTACCGCTCCGTTTCGCCGTCTTCCCCGCCCCCAGCAGGAGGAATGGGTGAGCGGCAGCCCGCCCGTTGCATACCGCTCCGTTTCGCCGTCTTCCCCGCCCCCGCAGGGGCAGGGAAGACGGCAAAACGGAGTGGTATGCAACGGGCAGGCTGCCGCTCACCCATTCCTCCCACCCAGCATTCTGGCTGCATGACGCCGCTGGGAGCAGCCATCTTGGAAGCTGCAGACCTTGCTCTTGCTAGGTTCCTTTTGTGAGTGATAAGTTTGAATTTTCAAGTGAGTTTTTTTTATTTTGCTTTTAGTTCAGTGTTTTTACATAATACGTTGTCCTCATCTTGCTCTCTGTCAGGGGTGTTTAATGGTTGTGCAGTTGATGCAGTCCAAGAGTGATGCAGTGTTATTTGATTGCATCACAATGACAACACTGCCTGCTTGATGAAGTCACGGCCGGTCATGACATCACTTCCAGTGGGTCCCAACACAAGTGCCATTCTAAAAAGTGGGTTCTGTTGCTAACAGGTTTGAGAACCACTGCCTTGGAGGAAGAGCGGCATAAATGTGAAGATAAGCCCCACTGGACATAGTGAGGCTTACTCGTCAGTGATTGTGTAGGATTGTGATGTGTAGGAAATTTATCACAAATTTTAGGTGATAAATATATAACAATCTTCCTTATAAAGCCGACTGAGAGCGCAATCCTATACTGCACTGGAATGGCGAGACCAACATATGGGCCTACACCAGTGATGTCATGCACCCACTACGCACCACTACGTGAGTACCGGTTCCTAGAAGTTGAGCTGGCCCCGCCCACTCGAAGCTGGCCCCGTTGGCTGGTTGGCTCAGCAGCTGCGCATGCGTACTGCACACCTGCAGCCGTTGCCTGCACTTTTGGAGGCAGGCAGCGTGGTGGTGGCTGCATCATGACATCACTTCCAGCTATGACCTCACTTCCTGCCACGACATCACTTCCGGCTTATGACGTCATTTCCGGTGGGTGGAAGTGCCAATCAAAAATGAGTACATTTGATCCAAAATCCTAAATCATTTGGATGACACCACTGGCCTACACCATATCCAGCATAGTATAGGGGAGGGTTGAGCTTCCTCAGCACAAGGGCACATTCATGCCCTTACAGTAGGGGAGGCACCAGCCTTCCCAATGTGCTCCTCGGATCTGCGTCCATGCGGCCTCCCAACGGGCTTCGGATTCTGCCATAAGGCCAAGTCTCAAGCCCCCCCCCCACCTCCAGGCCAGCATGCCTTCCAGGCCGCCCACAGCCCACCCAGTTACGCCGTCCCCCGGCCACTCCCCCCTTGCACCGACATGGGGCCTATCCTGAGCCAGCTGTCTTCAGCTGGCGCAAGGGAGGCGTGGTGCAGGTGCAGTGGGCAGCACCGGTCTTGTTGCCTTAGAGCCGACACAGGGATGCCACTCGGCACCCCTGCGTCAGCGCTAAGAGCGTAGCATTGGCGCAATGTGTTCACGTTACGCACAGGGCAGGATTGCGCCGTGGGTGTCCCGTTCAAAGCATATTCACTCCGAGCAGTGTTCTCGGAGGGGTCTGTGCCGAAATAGGAATTTGTTCATATTTTTTTTCAAACTATCGTTCCGCCCCCCAACAGTCGGAGGGACGGTGAACAGGCCCCCTGTTCAAAAAGTTTGAGGACCCCTGCTTCAAGTTAATCGATTTAGGCTGCCATCTGATACGCACCCCCCTGGGAGTCAGCCCCATTGAACCCAGTGGGTGTGATTCGTGTAGAGATGTGTAAGCTTGGCCTGTACGATACGATGTCTGTCTTTCATTTATTTAGCCTTTGGAGGATTTATTTATTTTTGTCGTTTATGCACTGCCCTTCCTCCAAAGAGCACATCATTATTGTAAACTGTCTTGAGGCTATTATCATTAGAACTCTTACACTGAATGCGTGCATGCGGCAGTGTGCAAGAGAAGCCCGGCAGCCTGGCAGCGCAGCATTGGGCATGGGTGCAACTTGGAGTGGCGCTGTAGCGAGGGGGTGAGGGGGGGCCTCGCCTCCTTCCAGCCTGGCGCTCGGTGTGCATAATGTGCAAATCAGGCTGCTTGATTGGGTGACGTACAGAGTGTGTGGTCTCTGTAGGCCCTAGGGCAGTTTGCAACTGAAAGGGAAAAAAAATTGCGGGCAGTACTCTACTTTTCAAGCCATCTGAGCTAGTGGCCATCAATGCATCCTGTGGCAGTGAGTTCCACAAACTAATGATGTGCTATGTGAAAGAAGTACAGGTTAATTCTCTATGTCTGTGGGGACCGTTCTGAGATCCACTGAGGAGGGTCTTCAAGGGCCTCCAGGCATAACCTAAGCTTCAGAAGGCCTGCGAGAGCCTTCTGAAAGGCACTTCTGGCAGAAAGAGAAAGACTGGGAGTGCTTTTCTGAAGGCTCAGGCAGGACTTTTGAGGTGCGCAGAGGTCTTGTGTGGCCTTCCTGCACCTTAGAAAACCACCTGGACACGACCTCTGGCCACATCTGGGAGATCCTCTCCATTGGGGGCTTACAATCCGCCGTGGGTCAAATCCATGGATCACAGACCCCACAGATAAGGATCTCCTTTTGTCTGCCTGAAATATCTTGTCTTTTCAGTTTCATTGGCTGGTTTTAGTGTTGAAAGAGAGAGAGGTCAGCTGTCGCTTCCCCCCCCTCATTTTCTCCACACCTTACATAAAGTTGTAAGCTCCCTACTTAAGAAGAATGTGATTTCTTAAGCCACTTCCCTGGAGCTGAGATACTGCCACCAGCTTGCCACTAGCCTTTCATTCCAAGATAAAGAGGCTTTGAAGTCTTTCTGTGGAGAGTGTTTGATGTTGTGACCCTCGGCAGTGCTGTCTTCCTACAGGGGAAATAGTAAGTCTGCCAAGATGTCTCAGATTCTGATTGCATAGATTGGGAGCATCCGTTCAGATAAAGAAGGTGGCCGATTCTTGGAAGTCTGTGGCCCTTTGACCAAATAGTACATCTACTTCTTAAGCCCCAGTTAGATAAAGCCCCAGTTAAAGACTGCCCTTATCCAGACAAGAATCACCCCACTGTGGATACCTGAAACCATAGATATGGGGACGCCTCTTTAAAGATAGGGGAATAGTCCCTCTACCTATGCTTGGTTTCTTACTTTCAAATTCTGGCTCAAATTGTATTTAAACTCCCAGTCTGGTTCACTTCTTTACGATCTGCTTTATGAGACCCCTTTACATCTTCCTGGGCTCGGCTAGTGGACAACAAACTTGCTTCCATTGGTCTCCCTCTAGAATCATTAGTCAACCTAAACCTCCTTCAAGCGTATTCAATTATCAAAGATAAACTTACTCTAACTGAATTCAATTATCTAAGTAGTTTGCTCAATCCGACCCGTTCTCCTCTTTCCCATGGATTGTCCCCATCCTTGGCCCACTCCCCTAATTATTTTCATTCTCTAATCAACCCTTCCCACAGAAGAGCTTTTATGTTAGCCTGGTTTAATATTTTTCCGTCTGCGGTCCATTATGGCCATTTTCTCCATATTCCTCGGGAAGATAGGCTCTGTCTCTTTTGCAAAATGTTTCCTGACACGCTGTCTCACATTATCTTCCGTTGTCCCGCTCACACAGCCCTTCGCAATTATTTCTTAGCCCCCTGGATCTCGTTATTTTCTCCCTCTTGTGATTCCATACTCTCAGTATTTATGGAAGACAATTGTGACGCCTTGACTTTAGCTGTGGCTAGCTTCTTGCAAGAAGTTCTCAGTAGCACCCCAGTCCCCATTGGTTAGAATTGTTTACCTGTGAGCGTCATGTGTTATCTATTTGCCTTTTGTTACTGTTTATTTTATGTCTGTTAATAATGCCAAATAAAGGTTTCAGAATCGATAGGGGAATAGGGATAAAGATAGGGATAGTGGTTTCCTGCAACGAGGTAAAAAAGAGAGATTTGTTTAATGTTCCCCTATCTTTCTAATGGGTGTCCCCAGTATCCATGGTATCCGTGGACAACTGAAGCCACGGATACCGGGGCATGCCTGTAAATGAATAAATAAAATGCTTGGATCTTCCTTTGGAGGCGAAGTTGAACATCTGGAATGAATAAGCACTAAAGCCAGGGTCCACTGGCCCTCAGGGCACCAGAATAAGAGGGGCCTGTGTGCACATGTCCTCCCCCCCATGGACCCTCCCTCCCTCTCCCCTTTCCGACTTGTCATGTCCCTCCGTCCCCCCCTTGGCTGGTGGGCGGGGGTGAGTGTGGCAGTAGAAAGATGGACAGTTCCTCTCTTTCCTGCCTCTTCTGTGTTGGAAACTCCTACACTGGCTTCTGGGGCGGGGGAGAAGAGTTCTGGTAGACTCTTCCTCCTCTTTTTCTCTCCCTGTCCCCAAAGGCCAACGGGGGCTCTTCTTGCAAAAACAAAAACAAAAAAACCCATGGTGGGAAAAGTCTTGCTTGAGTTTCCTGGGGCCACGTGTGCCAGCCACGGCGAGAGGGCATCGTGAGCTTCCTCCAGCTTGCCCAGAACTCAGCCTTGGGTATACCTTTGCAAAAGCAAAAACAAAACCCACCAGGAATCGTGGCAGCCTCGCAGTTCACTGAGGAAATCGCTGCTGGGAAGCCAGATTTTCTTCACTCTCTGTGTGCAATTTGCACATCTAGAATTTAGGAAATCCAGAGTTGCCATTCAATGCTCTGCAAGCTGGAGCAAGAGGTGAATGATCTCTCTCTCTCTCTCTCTCTCTCTCTCTCTCTCTCTCTCTCTCTCTCTCTCTCTCTCTCTCTCTCT
>JAJKFI010017752.1:0-11569 GCA_029204185.1 Lerista edwardsae | reverse complement strand
TGTGACCATTGAGATATGACTTGTAACCAGTGATGTCATGCAGGGGGGAACATGGGGGAACTCAGTTCCACTAGTTAAAATTAGGGCTGACTCCGCCCACTGCACTCTCCCTCCTCCCCCTCCCAATTCCTCTGCAAAGAGCTTTTCTTCTTGGTTAGCCAGCACTCAGAGGGTTAAAGGGAGCGACTCTGGATTCCTAGGGGGGCGAAGGCAGTGATGTCATTCAGGGGGAACAGACCAGAACGGGCGTTCCGGATCCTAACGGGCTCCATGGCTGGTTCTGGGTTCCCGACAAGTGCCAATCAAAAGTGAGTTCCTGTTCCTAAATCATTTGAATGACACCACTGCTTGTAACCATCATAAAGATGCCCAGCTAGCGGGCGTCAACATTCTTGTTCGCTATTGAAAACGATGAGAACGCTGGACATCCTTTGTGCTTTAGGAAATGGGTGTGTATCAGAGTCAGCTGTGAGTAGCTACAGCAGTGGCTGTCAAACGTTTTAGCATCAGGACCCATTTTTTAGAATGACAATCTGCCCAGGACCCACTGGAAGTGATGACCTGACCAGAAAAGCTGTCACTGTGATGCCAGAGCCTGATGCTTTCCTGAGAATGCAGGAAAAGGTTTCCAATAGTAGCATGAATCGGAAAGGGGAAAAAAAAAGCCTATTTGCAATCTTGACACAAGCAAAATAACCACTCATCTTCCCATATTTTCAACGATGTCTGTGCTAGTCGCATATTGTCCTTCAAACAAAGGTGAGATTTCCTGAAAAGCAAATAATGCTGTATGCCAGCCGCTGAAACACAAGCTCCCCGTGTATTTCTGTTGGGATGTTGAGCCTGGGGAGGTGGTAACCGGAGTGCGATGTATTTTCGGCCATCCTTTACAGAGGCTTGGTGCAGGTCCAATGTTCTTGCATCCTCAGCGACAGCTTCGCGCTTGCTCCAGTTTTCCAAACTGGGTGATGGACTTGCAGGCCTTTCAGTTCGTTGGAGTTCTGCCTCTTCTGGTGGATTCTTGAAGGCTGCTGCCATAAAACTCCATCAGTCAGTAGTGTTTATATACCACTTTTCAACACAAAATTCATAAAGTGGCTTACAGGCAAATAGTAGTAATTAAGTTAAATGGTTCACTGTCTCAAAGGGCTCACAGTCTAAAAAAAATAATTAAAAATTGCTATTTTAAAGTTCATCCACTCTCCAACCTGTAGTTGGGCTTCCTGGTTGGCTGTGGCCAGACACTGTCTGAGGACTCATGTCCAGTGATGTCATGCAGGGGGTACGCGGGGGTACGCGAGTACCGGTTTCTAGGATTATGGCTGGCCCCGCCCATTCACCCACCCACTCGTTGACTCTGCCCCCTGCAACATTTGAATTTCCTGCATGTTTGAGTTGCCTGCATGTTCTCAGAGCCAGGCAGGCAGGCAGGCAGCGAGCGGAGCCTTGCCTTGCCTTGCCAATGAAAAATGAGCTGCTCTGGGGTTTTGGGACTGTTGGGTCACTTTAACATGATGCCAGGCCTCCTTAACATGTTCTGGGGGTGCTGTGGAATACTGTTGCAACTGTTGGGTCAGTTTAAAATTGTCTGAGGCCTCAAAAAGGGCATTTTTCATGTCACTTCCTGCCACGACCTCACTTCCGGCTTATGACGTCACTTCCGGTGGGCGGGTCCCAACACGTGCCAATCAAAAGTGAGTACCTGTTCTTAAATCATTTAGATGACACCACTGGTGTGGGTACATGCCTGAATCAGCCTCCGTACATAGTTCTGTATGCCATATGCATAATGGGGGAAGGGCTAGCAGGCGCAACTCCTCCTTATGTGCACATTCATGTGGATACCTTGGAAGGTACTACAGATTTTTATTATAAGAAAGGTTTGGTTTGAATTCGGCAGTGGTCTCCACAGGCGATTGATGTGCAGCATGCGTCTGTTGTGCATCTCTGAAAAGAGAAGCAGGTGGATATCCCACTTTGACGGAACAGTGCGGTGGGGTGGGTGGGTCGGTTTTTCTTTTAAGTGCTGTTTCCCAGGTGTTAGGACTAGTCTCCCTTCCCCGCTGCTGGCTGGATCAGGCAAACCTCACAGTGACCCTACTGAGCCGACCTGCTCGGGAAGAGAGAAACTTGCGGCCGATAATTGGATGCTCGAGGTTGCTTTGACCCATTGTGCCGCTGCAGAGGCTGCCCAGCCAGAACTGTGGCTACTCAGGTTGCAGAGAAATGTCCTCGGCAAGTCCGAACAGATTGAGCATTGTGCGGACTTCAAAGGGATGGCGCTTCGGGATGCAAAGGGACCTTTGCAATGTAATTTTAACCTTTAGGGAAATCAGGCAGGCAGAAGAATTTTCCCTCGCAAGATGGCCTTGGAGAATTTTTTTTCTTGTTTGTTCTAGAAAATAAACCTTGAAAGCCTCTGATGAGAAGGCAAGGCACTGATGGAACTGTGGGACTGAATCAAGCCTCCTTCATGTAAAAAATTTACACACACACACCCGCAATGGGGCAGGGCCCACACTGGGTTTTGGTCAGTGGTGTCATTCAAATGATTTAGGAACAGGAACTCACTTTTGATTGGCACTTGTCGGGAACCCGGAACCAACCACGGAGCCCGTTAGGATCCGGAACGCCCGTTCTGGTCCGTTCCCCCTGAATGACATCACTGCCTTCGCCCCCCTAGGAATCCAGAGTCGCTCCCTTTAACCCTCTGAGTGCCGGCCAACCAAGAAGAAAAGCTCTTTGCAGAGGAATTGGGAGGGGGAGGAGGGAGAGTGCAGTGGGCGGAGTCAGCCCTAATTTTAACTAGTGGAACTGAGTTCCCCCATGTTCCCCCTGCATGACATCACTGGTTTTGGTGCCTGGCACGCTTCCTCCAAGGAGCTCAGGGTGCTGCTCATGGTTCCCTCCCTCCTTTTTCTCCTCACAACATCCGGTGTGGTAGGTGAGGCCGAGAGACGGCAACTGGCCCCAGGTCACCCCGGAAGCTCTGTGGCCGAGTCGGGATTTGAACTTGGAGCTTCCAGGTCTAACTCTCAACCCCCCTACAAAATCAATGGTATCCAGCCTGGCCTGTTGGGCAGACATGGGGTGAGGGGAACGACGGCTGCAACCTGATCCTCAGTACTTGGCAGAATAACGCATCATAACTTGGTCATCAGTCCTCCCCCAATTGCTCCAATAATGGCTTATCAGGAATGCCAAATGACTTCTTGTTCATCGGGGGGGGGAGTGGAGTGTTTCTAATATGATCTCATCCAGTAGTGTCATGTAACCGGTGCACTGGGCGGGAGGAACGGGTGAGCGGCAGCCTGCCCGTTGCGTAATGCTCCGTTTCGCTCCGTTTCACGGGGGCGGGGAAGACGGCGAAACGGAGCGTGACGCAACGGGCGGGCTGCCGCTCACCCGTTCCTCCCGCCCAGCGTACCGGTTACATGACACTACTGGTCTCATCACTAAGGATGGGCCCTGCATTGCTGCCCACTGTCACCCTGGAAGAATTTCAGGGCCACTGGAGGGGGGTGGCTGCAGCAGAGTCTCCTTAATACAGCAATTTTTCCAGCTTTTATCATGTCACGGCACACCGACAAGGTGCTGAAATGGTCAAAGTAAGCTGGCAGTTTTGACAACTGGCAAGGCACAGTGCACTGTCACTAGGTGGGCTTGCACCCTCCAGTGGCCCTGCTAATTAATGACCCCTCCCCAAACTCCCACAGCTCACCTGTGGACCTTTCCGTTGTGCACAGTGGTTAAAAATGGTTGCCTTAAGCAGTAGTCGTTGGCTTATTCAAGCCAGCCACTTGGTCGTCATCTCCTGGCCTCCACATCTGTGAATGGGCTTTTTCAGGAGGCCTCTGTGGGATGCCCACCTGTGGATGGGGAGAGCCAGAGAAGGGGTGCTGCTATATCACATTGAGCACTATGGGGGCCTTAAGGATCAGCCAGGTGAGTCTACTAGGTGTAGACTTTTGTCCCCCTGCCCTCTGTGTCTACCTTTGACACCAACCCTAGAAGGTTGCTCCCTATATTGGTTACTTTTAGGACATGCGCATAGGCAAAAATCCATGTTTCCATAAGCTGGCAACTGTTAGTGCAGTTCTCAAAAAGCAGTGGTTCTCAAACTTTTAAACCCTGAGACAGACATTTTCAAAATGACACTCTATCTGGCCCCACCTAGTTTCATGACCCTTTTAAAAAGGTGATCTAAAGAGAAATAATTTTATTTATCTACAGGTAATGTTTATCTACAGGTAATGTACAGGGACTTGGTGGCGCAGCAGGTTAATCCGCTGTTGCTGGGCTTTCCAACCAGAAGGTTGGGAGTTCAAGACTTCGTGGCAGAGTGAGCTCCCATTGCTTGTCCCAGCTCCTGCCAACCTAGCAGTTCGAAAGCACCTAAATGCAAGTAGATAAATAGGGACCACTTCGGTGGGAAGGGAACGGCGTTCCGTGTGCTACGGCATAGAGTCATGCCGGCCACATGACCACAGAAGCCTGTCCTAGGACAGTGATGGTGAACCTTTTGGGCTCAGTATGTCAAAACTTAGGAAAACGCTTAACTTGACTCTGCTGGTGTGTCAACCTCCCCCCCCCCAAACAAAAGAGAAACAATTATTTATATTCATTTATTTAAACAAAAATTACAATCCAATCATGTGTGGTGCTATGTATTATATAATGAAACATCAAATAATTACAAAAATGAAAAATAAGTAAAACAAACTCAGTTTTTGTCAGGTAGTGGTAATTGCTGGTGTGTCACCCCAAACGTTGCGGTGTGTCACCTTTGACACATGTGTCATAGGTTCGCCATCACTGTCCTAGGACAAAACGCCGGCTCTACAGGCTTTGAAAAGGAGATGAGCACCGCCCCCTACAGTCGGTCACGACTAGACCATTCGGTCGTGGGGAAACCTTTACCTTTTAATGTTTATATACCAAAAATCTCAATCCATTTCTCTTAATGAGGCAGCCTAATGAATAACCTCAAGGCTTTGAGGGGCTCAGTGATGTGACCCAGCCTTTGCCTGCTCCCCACCACCTCTTATTGACATGGTGTGTCAAGTCTGACAGGGGGAAACACACCCAAAAAAAAGGACACTCAAGCATTGTTCTCCCTAAATTTACATGCTTGCAAACTGCAGGAGCTCAAATAGCTCACTCTTTGAAGGGCAGTTAGCAGCTCTCTGATTTTTTTTGGAACAGCCTCAGAGCTGGAGGCAATTAATTATCTGATCCCATCACCCGTGTTCTCATTGAAGGCCCTGCAGGGCCCACCAGAAATTGGGTCACAACCAGTGGTGGGATCTAACGGATCCAAGAACCGGAACGGTTACCGGGACTCACCTTTGACTGGCATGCGTCGGGACCGTTCAAAGTGGCCTGGCCGCGCCCCGCAGCCTGTCCCTTTGGTTTTGCCACCATTCCTTTGGTTCTGCCGCTTTCTGCGCCGCGTCCATCACGGAGCCGGCGGCGAGTGGGCGGAGCCAGCCCTGATTAGGTTCAGGAACGGCCGTTCCGGCGCGTTCCTGCTGGATGACATCACTGGTCACAACCCACCAAGCGAGCCCTGACCCACAGATTGAGAAACACTAAGAGGAGACCAGAGCCTATTGCCTGTCATATTTCCCCATTCCTAGCCAAGAAAAGTGGGGTGGGGTGGGGGAGGTTTGATTTTACTAGGAAGCACTGATTGCCTGAGGAGGGCTATTTCTGCTGTGAAAAATGAACCCTATGAAAATTGGGGGCAACCCCTGTGCGAGGGAGTGAGGGGGCAAGTGACAGATTGTGTTGCTCCAAACTGTTCTGCGCAGCGACTCTCTGTCGCCGTCCTGAATACTTTACCCAGCTTGGAGAAAATATAAAAGTGAGTGAATGTGGCGCGTGGGGAGGGAGCGGGAAGGAAGAACTCCAAGGAGAGATACCGCCTGGGCTTGCTTGGAGGGCTGCAAGGTCTCCTGCACACACTTGACTGTGTTAACATTTCAGGCTTCCATGCCCAGAGGAGGCCGTGGGCCTGCCCCGAACAGTGTTTGGGGGTGTTCAGGAGCTCTTCCGCTGCCTGTCAGAATGGCTTTCATGTTCCTGGCAGTTCATGCCTGGGCTGGTGGGAATCCCCTATAGCAGCAACTCTGCAGGTGTTGAGCTAAATTTCACCTTGTTCTCCCCCCGCTGCCACCCTGCCTCCCTTTATTGTGCGATGTTGTTTCTGGGAGTACAACTAATCTGTGTTGTCTCAGTGAATTTGGGCTGAGCTATAAGGAGTCGTCTCTCTCCGGTGAATAGACGGCAGGGAGGAGGAATAACAACATCTCAGGAAAGGCCTTCTGAGGCTCATCTCAGTCAAGCTCCAGGGGCATTAAAGAAAGAAATGGGATTAACAGTGTTTTTAAACGATGACGGCTGCGGCCCTTTGCACACTTACCTGAGAGTAAATCAGGATGGGGTAGTAGTTGTGATGTTAGACCTGGCGGATGCAGGTTTAAAACCCTGAATTTCAGCCATGAAATTCCCTAGGTGACCTGGTGCCAGTCACTGTCTCTCGGCTTCACCTGCCTCGCAGGGTGGTTGTGAGGACAAAAGGAGGGAAGACCACCCTGAGCTCCTTGGAGCAGTTTCTCTCAAACGGGTCAGGACCCACTTGATGGGTCACAACCAGTGGCGTCATGCAGACGGAACGCTGGGCGGGAGGAATGGGTGAACGGCATCCCGCCCGTTGCGTACCGCTCCGTTTCGCCATCTTCCCCGCCCCCAGCAGGAGGAATGGGTGAGCGGCATCCCGCCCGTTGCGTACCGCTCCGTTTCGCCGTCTTCCCCGCCCCCAGCAGGAGGAATGGGTGAGCGGCAGCCTGCCCGTTGCATACCACTCCGTTTTGCCGTCTTCCCTGCCCCTGCGGGGGCGGGGAAGACGGCGAAACGGAGCGGTATGCAACGGGCGGGCTGCCGCTCACCCATTCCTCCCACCCAGCATTCTGGCTGCATGACGCCGCTGGGAGCAGCCATCTTGGAAGCTGCAGACCTTGCTCTTGCTAGGTTCCTTTTGTGAGTGATAAGTTTGAATTTTCAAGTGAGTTTTTTTTATTTTGCTTTTAGTTCAGTGTTTTTACATAATACGTTGTCCTCATCTTGCTCTCTGTCAGGGGTGTTTAATGGTTGTGCAGTTGATGCAGTCCAAGAGTGATGCAGTGTTATTTGATTGCATCACAATGACAACACTGCCTGCTTGATGAAGTCACGGCCGGTCATGACATCACTTCCAGTGGGTCCCAACACAAGTGCCATTCTAAAAAGTGGGTTCTGTTGCTAACAGGTTTGAGAACCACTGCCTTGGAGGAAGAGCGGCATAAATGTGAAGATAAGCCCCACTGGACATAGTGAGGCTTACTCGTCAGTGATTGTGTAGGATTGTGATGTGTAGGAAATTTATCACAAATTTTAGGTGATAAATATATAACAATCTTCCTTATAAAGCCGACTGAGAGCGCAATCCTATACTGCACTGGAATGGCGAGACCAACATATGGGCCTACACCAGTGATGTCATGCACCCACTACGCACCACTACGTGAGTACCGGTTCCTAGAAGTTGAGCTGGCCCCGCCCACTCGAAGCTGGCCCCGTTGGCTGGTTGGCTCAGCAGCTGCGCATGCGTACTGCACACCTGCAGCCGTTGCCTGCACTTTTGGAGGCAGGCAGCGTGGTGGTGGCTGCATCATGACATCACTTCCAGCTATGACCTCACTTCCTGCCACGACATCACTTCCGGCTTATGACGTCATTTCCGGTGGGTGGAAGTGCCAATCAAAAATGAGTACATTTGATCCAAAATCCTAAATCATTTGGATGACACCACTGGCCTACACCATATCCAGCATAGTATAGGGGAGGGTTGAGCTTCCTCAGCACAAGGGCACATTCATGCCCTTACAGTAGGGGAGGCACCAGCCTTCCCAATGTGCTCCTCGGATCTGCGTCCATGCGGCCTCCCAACGGGCTTCGGATTCTGCCATAAGGCCAAGTCTCAAGCCCCCCCCCCACCTCCAGGCCAGCATGCCTTCCAGGCCGCCCACAGCCCACCCAGTTACGCCGTCCCCCGGCCACTCCCCCCTTGCACCGACATGGGGCCTATCCTGAGCCAGCTGTCTTCAGCTGGCGCAAGGGAGGCGTGGTGCAGGTGCAGTGGGCAGCACCGGTCTTGTTGCCTTAGAGCCGACACAGGGATGCCACTCGGCACCCCTGCGTCAGCGCTAAGAGCGTAGCATTGGCGCAATGTGTTCACGTTACGCACAGGGCAGGATTGCGCCGTGGGTGTCCCGTTCAAAGCATATTCACTCCGAGCAGTGTTCTCGGAGGGGTCTGTGCCGAAATAGGAATTTGTTCATATTTTTTTTCAAACTATCGTTCCGCCCCCCAACAGTCGGAGGGACGGTGAACAGGCCCCCTGTTCAAAAAGTTTGAGGACCCCTGCTTCAAGTTAATCGATTTAGGCTGCCATCTGATACGCACCCCCCTGGGAGTCAGCCCCATTGAACCCAGTGGGTGTGATTCGTGTAGAGATGTGTAAGCTTGGCCTGTACGATACGATGTCTGTCTTTCATTTATTTAGCCTTTGGAGGATTTATTTATTTTTGTCGTTTATGCACTGCCCTTCCTCCAAAGAGCACATCATTATTGTAAACTGTCTTGAGGCTATTATCATTAGAACTCTTACACTGAATGCGTGCATGCGGCAGTGTGCAAGAGAAGCCCGGCAGCCTGGCAGCGCAGCATTGGGCATGGGTGCAACTTGGAGTGGCGCTGTAGCGAGGGGGTGAGGGGGGGCCTCGCCTCCTTCCAGCCTGGCGCTCGGTGTGCATAATGTGCAAATCAGGCTGCTTGATTGGGTGACGTACAGAGTGTGTGGTCTCTGTAGGCCCTAGGGCAGTTTGCAACTGAAAGGGAAAAAAAATTGCGGGCAGTACTCTACTTTTCAAGCCATCTGAGCTAGTGGCCATCAATGCATCCTGTGGCAGTGAGTTCCACAAACTAATGATGTGCTATGTGAAAGAAGTACAGGTTAATTCTCTATGTCTGTGGGGACCGTTCTGAGATCCACTGAGGAGGGTCTTCAAGGGCCTCCAGGCATAACCTAAGCTTCAGAAGGCCTGCGAGAGCCTTCTGAAAGGCACTTCTGGCAGAAAGAGAAAGACTGGGAGTGCTTTTCTGAAGGCTCAGGCAGGACTTTTGAGGTGCGCAGAGGTCTTGTGTGGCCTTCCTGCACCTTAGAAAACCACCTGGACACGACCTCTGGCCACATCTGGGAGATCCTCTCCATTGGGGGCTTACAATCCGCCGTGGGTCAAATCCATGGATCACAGACCCCACAGATAAGGATCTCCTTTTGTCTGCCTGAAATATCTTGTCTTTTCAGTTTCATTGGCTGGTTTTAGTGTTGAAAGAGAGAGAGGTCAGCTGTCGCTTCCCCCCCCCTCATTTTCTCCACACCTTACATAAAGTTGTAAGCTCCCTACTTAAGAAGAATGTGATTTCTTAAGCCACTTCCCTGGAGCTGAGATACTGCCACCAGCTTGCCACTAGCCTTTCATTCCAAGATAAAGAGGCTTTGAAGTCTTTCTGTGGAGAGTGTTTGATGTTGTGACCCTCGGCAGTGCTGTCTTCCTACAGGGGAAATAGTAAGTCTGCCAAGATGTCTCAGATTCTGATTGCATAGATTGGGAGCATCCGTTCAGATAAAGAAGGTGGCCGATTCTTGGAAGTCTGTGGCCCTTTGACCAAATAGTACATCTACTTCTTAAGCCCCAGTTAGATAAAGCCCCAGTTAAAGACTGCCCTTATCCAGACAAGAATCACCCCACTGTGGATACCTGAAACCATAGATATGGGGACGCCTCTTTAAAGATAGGGGAATAGTCCCTCTACCTATGCTTGGTTTCTTACTTTCAAATTCTGGCTCAAATTGTATTTAAACTCCCAGTCTGGTTCACTTCTTTACGATCTGCTTTATGAGACCCCTTTACATCTTCCTGGGCTCGGCTAGTGGACAACAAACTTGCTTCCATTGGTCTCCCTCTAGAATCATTAGTCAACCTAAACCTCCTTCAAGCGTATTCAATTATCAAAGATAAACTTACTCTAACTGAATTCAATTATCTAAGTAGTTTGCTCAATCCGACCCGTTCTCCTCTTTCCCATGGATTGTCCCCATCCTTGGCCCACTCCCCTAATTATTTTCATTCTCTAATCAACCCTTCCCACAGAAGAGCTTTTATGTTAGCCTGGTTTAATATTTTTCCGTCTGCGGTCCATTATGGCCATTTTCTCCATATTCCTCGGGAAGATAGGCTCTGTCTCTTTTGCAAAATGTTTCCTGACACGCTGTCTCACATTATCTTCCGTTGTCCCGCTCACACAGCCCTTCGCAATTATTTCTTAGCCCCCTGGATCTCGTTATTTTCTCCCTCTTGTGATTCCATACTCTCAGTATTTATGGAAGACAATTGTGACGCCTTGACTTTAGCTGTGGCTAGCTTCTTGCAAGAAGTTCTCAGTAGCACCCCAGTCCCCATTGGTTAGAATTGTTTACCTGTGAGCGTCATGTGTTATCTATTTGCCTTTTGTTACTGTTTATTTTATGTCTGTTAATAATGCCAAATAAAGGTTTCAGAATCGATAGGGGAATAGGGATAAAGATAGGGATAGTGGTTTCCTGCAACGAGGTAAAAAAGAGAGATTTGTTTAATGTTCCCCTATCTTTCTAATGGGTGTCCCCAGTATCCATGGTATCCGTGGACAACTGAAGCCACGGATACCGGGGCATGCCTGTAAATGAATAAATAAAATGCTTGGATCTTCCTTTGGAGGCGAAGTTGAACATCTGGAATGAATAAGCACTAAAGCCAGGGTCCACTGGCCCTCAGGGCACCAGAATAAGAGGGGCCTGTGTGCACATGTCCTCCCCCCCATGGACCCTCCCTCCCTCTCCCCTTTCCGACTTGTCATGTCCCTCCGTCCCCCCCCTTGGCTGGTGGGCGGGGGTGAGTGTGGCAGTAGAAAGATGGACAGTTCCTCTCTTTCCTGCCTCTTCTGTGTTGGAAACTCCTACACTGGCTTCTGGGGCGGGGGAGAAGAGTTCTGGTAGACTCTTCCTCCTCTTTTTCTCTCCCTGTCCCCAAAGGCCAACGGGGGCTCTTCTTGCAAAAACAAAAACAAAAAAACCCATGGTGGGAAAAGTCTTGCTTGAGTTTCCTGGGGCCACGTGTGCCAGCCACGGCGAGAGGGCATCGTGAGCTTCCTCCAGCTTGCCCAGAACTCAGCCTTGGGTATACCTTTGCAAAAGCAAAAACAAAACCCACCAGGAATCGTGGCAGCCTCGCAGTTCACTGAGGAAATCGCTGCTGGGAAGCCAGATTTTCTTCACTCTCTGTGTGCAATTTGCACATCTAGAATTTAGGAAATCCAGAGTTGCCATTCAATGCTCTGCAAGCTGGAGCAAGAGGTGAATGATCTCTCTCTCTCTCTCTCTCTCTCTCTCTCTCTCTCTCTCTCTCTCTCTCTCTCTCTCTCTCTCTCT
>JAJKFI010017749.1:0-18344 GCA_029204185.1 Lerista edwardsae | reverse complement strand
TGTGTGTGTGTGTGTGTGTGTGTGTGTGTGTGTGTGTGTGTGTGTGTTTGAGGGGCTGAAAATCCTTATAGGGTAGTGAAAGCTGTGGGATGTCCCCTACAGCAGGCATGGTGAAGTCGTTAGCAGGAACACTCCAGTGCTGTCTTGGAAAGGTTTTTCAAAAGAGCCTTAGATAAGAAGCATCAGGCTCAAAAAGAGGCACACTGAGATAATTGCCTAGGAACATCAATGTCTAAGCCATTGGCTTTTCCAAGGGTTATTAAAGAGTCTGTAGGCTGCTCATGTTTCATTGTCTACCATCCTATGCAGATTTGGCAGGGGGTAAGCCCTACCCCCCTGAGTGGGATTTTTAGCTCTGAGTAGATGTACTGAGGCCAGTATTCTCACATACCATTTGTACTTACCTGGGATGTGTTTGGTCCTATTTTTCAGATTTTTTTAAAAAAAAATTCAACTGCTACAACTTACTAGGAGTTTGGGATGAACTATTGTGCATCTTTAAATAAAGCACAATAAGTTCCAAGTAAGAATAAGTGGCAGGAGAAAGTGACGTTGTAATGGAGAAATTTAAAGTTAATTTTGTGGTTGTTGTACAGTCCCACTCTTGTGTGGCTTTGGGGGGGGGCAGCGCATGACTCCTGTATTTCAAAATTTGCTGCTGTACCACCGGTCACAAGCCATGTTCTGCTGGCGTTGTGCCGGGAGCTCTCACAATTCACCCAAAAGTGAATGACTGAACTGCATTTTCAAGTGTCCCTCTCTGTGGGAGATTTAAATTTTACATTTCTTGACTTGGCAGTATATTTTCTTCTCCAGTGTGGAGGGTGAGAATCCTCCTATGGTTCCAAGGAAGAATTGCGGCTTTGACTCAATGCAATTTGCCATGGCCCTCTATGTGGAGTCACTAATAACCAGTGATGTCATGCAGGGGGAACGCGGGGGAACTCAGTTCCACTTGTTAAAATTAGGGCTGACTCCGCCCACTTCACTCTCCCTCCCCCCTCCCAATTCCTCTGCAAAGAGCTTTTCTTCTTGGTTGGCTGGCACTCAAGAGGGTTAAAGGGAGCGACTCCGGATTCCTAGGGGGGCGAAGGGGGAAGGGCTGCAGTGGGGAAGTCCCGTCCTGCACAGCCCCCTTCCTCGCTCCCTCCAGCCACACACGTGGAGTCTGCAGCCGCTCTGGTGAGTCTGCAGCCCACTGGGGAGAAGGCAGTGATGTCATTCAGGGGGAACGGACCAGAACGGGCGTCCCGGATCCTAACGGGCTCCGTGGCTGCTTCTGGTTCCCCCCCCTAACATTTGAATTTGAACTCAATAGTGAGTTCCTGTTCCTAAATCATTTGAATGACACCACTGCTAATAACCCCCCATCCCTTTTAAATTGTTCAAATATTTTTTTAAAAGCTTCTCTTATCCTTGCACGACAGTCTATGGTGCTCCCAAAAGCAATTTCCGGGCCACGTCGAGGCCCCTCCCTTGGCCCTGCTTGGCCCCAGGTGGGGAGGGGGGGCCTTGACACAACCCAGAAATTCCTCCAGAGGGCCCCACAGAGTGCCGCACAAAGGAAAGAGAAGCTCTTTTTTGGCTTTTATCTGTCGGTTTTTAATGGGACCGCAGATTTCACACCATTTTTGGCATTCCTGGGGATCCTAGAATGGACCCCCATGGATAAAAAGGGACGACCGTATATGGCAGGGGTCGGGAACCTTTTTGGCTGAGAGAGCCATGAAAGCCACATATTTTAAAATGTATTTCCGTAAGAGTCATATAATATTTTTTAACACTGAATACAACTAAATGTGTTCATTTTTAAGTAAGACCAACAATTTTAGAGTATAATAAATCTCTGAATTTATTATTTTTAATAATGTTGTTATACTGAAGATGGCCGACGTCAGTGCAATGAGTGGGCGGAGCCAGAAAAAAATGGCCACCAGGGTAAAAAAAATGCAAAAAAGGGGTTAAAAAAATGCAAAAAAAAAATGCAAAAAAAAAAATGCCTGTAGCTGCCTGTAGCTACGAGAGCCAGATGCAATCCTCAAAAGAGCCACATATGGCTCCCGAGCCATAGGTTCCCTACCCCTGGTATATGGTCATAATACGGGGGGGGGAGGTGATGGGGGGCCCCCATTGGTGGAGTTTCCCCTGACCGCCCCCCTTTCTGCCACACCCTTCCTGAGGTGTTGCTGGCTGTCAGCATCTCTCTCCCAAGTTTGTGCAGGTGGCTCGAGCTTTTGTCTCTTCTTGGGCTGCTGCTTGGGCGGGCAGCCAGGGCACCCCAGCGCCAGGTAGGCAATGGGTCACAGAGTTCAAGCCCGGTCAAACTGGAGAGAGGCAACAGGCTGGCCCTGCCCGCTTGCTTGACTGCAGCTCCGCTCGGTACAGAATGTTCTCGCTTCTGGCTTACTGCTTTTTTTTTTAATCCTCTCCAAGATTGCAAACTGAAAACTGTGTAACGTAAAAAAAAAACATTGCAGAAGCAGGTCTCAAGAGCAGCTCTAAGTTTTTTTTTTTAAAGACACTGGAACAGTGTGGTGAGAGTTTTTCTTGACCTCCTTGCAAACTTCCTTGGAGGTTGTGGCAGTGTGTGTGTGTGTGTGTGTGTGTGTGTGTGTGTGTGTGTGTGTGTGTGTGTGTGTGTGTGTGTGTGGGCTCGGTGTGAGAGTCTGAACTTGCTTTCAATTGGTGCAGGTATCTGCAGGAGATGAGCCTCCCCACCCCACCCACCCCCGTGGATGCCTGAAACCATGGATAAGAGTTTCAGTCTAGGGTTCTCCCCCTTTACGTTTTAGTGACAAAGTAAGAATAAAGGAAGGTAAGCCCCCCACCCCAATCTGTGGATGACTGATACCGCAGATAAAGGATCCGGGGGTACCAGGGCTTGCCTGTAGTTGAAAAGTGACCTTTCCTTTGCCTTCCTCAGTTCGTTGGAATTGGACATCTTGTCTAGTTGTTCCTCTCACCTGCCTAGGTTAGGTGCTTCATAATGTGGGCTGCAACATTTAAGTGGTTGAAGGACTTCAGCAGAGAAGGAGCCCTAGGCTCAGCAAGAGGCAAACTGAGAAACCTGCCTAGGGAGGTTATTGTCTAGGGCGGTCCTTTCCCAAAGGCTTCTCATATAATCCTCGTGCTAGTGGTGGCGCAGCGAGTTAATCCGCTGTTGCTGGGCTTTTGACCACAAGGTTGGGAGTTCAAGACTGCGTGACGGAGTGAGCTCCCATCGTTTGTCCCAGCTCCTGCCAACCTAGCAGTTCGAAAGCACCTAAAAAATGCAAGTAGATAAATAGGGGCCACTTCGATGGGAAGGTAACGGTGTTCCGTGCGCTATGGCGTAGAGTCATGCTGGCCACATGATCGGACAAAGAAAACGCCGGCTCTACAGGCTTTGAAACGGAGATGAGCACCGCCCCCTACAGTCGGTCACGACTAGACCATTCGGTCGTGGGGAAACCTTTACCTTTTATATTGGGTTAATCCAAATTTCTTGAACGCTTTCTTCCCTCTTTGCTTCCTTTACTGATCCTCTTGTTATACTTCTTAGTGATTATTCGACGGACATTACTTATTTGGTGGCGGAATTTTTATTAGCAGTATCCAAATTTAAACCCAAAGCTTAAACCATCTCACTTACCCCATAGCCGAAACTTTTTTTTCCCACTTGTACTTATCTTTTGTTTGTAAGTGTAATGCCAATAAAGGTTTCTAAAGCTAAATCGATTGGGTTAATCCTGTTCAGTTTACAATCCTGTGCAGAGTTGCCTGGGAGTAAGTCTTATTGAGTCTAAAAGTGAAACGTTTAATTGATAGTAAACATGTATAGGCTAGCAGTTGCTTATATTTATTTGGAAGAAGGTTTAAATTCAGTTTTGGATTTTTGTGCATCTGTTAAAACTATTTCAGTCGATTGCATGAGAGTAGAGGAGATGAAATGAGTGAGACCTTTGAACCAGTGGTGTCATCTAAATAATTTAAGAACAGGTACTCACTTTTGATTGGCATGTGTCGGGACCCACCCACCAGAAGTGACATCATAAGCCGGAAGTGAAGTTGTGGCAGGAAGTGACATGAAAAAAGCCCTTTTTGAGGCCTCAGACAATTTTAAACTGACCCAACAGTTGCAACAGTATTCCACAGCACCCCCAGAACATGTTAAGGAGGCCTGGCATCATGTTAAAGGGACCCAACAGTTCCAAAACCCCAGAGCAGCTCATTTTTCAGTGGCAAGGCAAGGCAAGGCTCCACTCGCTGCCTGCCTGCCTGCCTGGTTCTGAGAACATGCAGGCAACCCAAACGTGCAGGAAATTCAAATGTTGCAGGGGGCAGAGTCGATGAGTGGGCGGGTGAATGGGCGGGGCCAGGCATAATCCCAGAAACCGGTACTCGCGTACCCCCGCGTACCCCCTGCATGACATCACTGCTTTGAACTTTGAGAAATTTCAAAGCAGGAGGAGAAGAGAGGCCTATTCCAGCGCTCTCCAAACTGGAGGTCGCTGCAACAACTGGAAATCTCTCTGGCGTGACCCGCACTTACCATTCTGCCTGGGAGTCTGCCAAGTGTCACCGCAGCCAGCTGTGCCTGCCCAGGATGCCGGGCACTCAGTCTGCTGGGGTCTCAGAGTCTGGAAGCAGCTGTCCGCGGCAACTCAGGTGACGGCGGTTGCAGCTGTAACTTTGCTCCCAGTGGAACAGTCAGCCTGGGTCGTGCCCCGGCTGAGACCCGGTGGAGGGGGTGGAGTTTGTAGACTGCTGCCCTCTAGGAAAGACATTCACCCAAATGAAGACGGTCAAAGTTGATGTGGTGGTATAATCTCAGTGCGGGGTGCCTATGAGCAGAAGATTTAGCCGAGAGGGTTAATGCCTCCGTTTGCCCGAAGATAACAGCTGAAGATCTGAAGGTCATGAGCTCGGGACTGCCGGAAGCCTCTGTGAGCGGCAGACCTTGCAAACTGCAGCTGATTAAAAGCCGAGTTCCAGCTGCCTCGTGGGAGGAGTGTGCTGAAGTCAGCTGCGTCTCTGGTGGGAGCAGGGAAGCCTCTTATCAGCCAGCAGAAGACAGACGGGTGGCTAAGAAAGAAGGCTAAATCCAGAAAGAGAGATCTGTATGAGTGTTGTTCTTGAAAGATAGAACATTTCTGTAAATTGTAAAAACCTTCGGGTTTGTGAATAAAAGTCTGCCTATGTAAACCGCCTTGAGTTACAATCATTAGAGAAATCTAGTGATCTTAAGAAAGGCGGTATATAAATACATGTATTATTATTATTATTATTATTATTATTATTATTATTATTATTATTATTATTATTATTATTAGGAGGAGGAGGAGGGGGGGGGTCGTGACAAGCTCCTGAACGTCCAGATTTAGCACTGCTCCCCTGATTAAAACTTGTGTGCTTGGCAAGGGTGACTTTGATGGTAAATAGGACTGTCATTCAAATTGGGCATATTTAACCGGGTGGCAACTGGGGCTCCCACTTGGTCTTCAGGAGAATATCAACTTTGTTTTCAGCTTTGGCGAGTGAGAGAGAGAGAGAGAGAGAGAGAGAGAGAGAGAGGAACTTTAATTAAGGAGCCTGTGGATGAAATCAAGCAGCAGTCTCCACACTCCAGCCCGTGGGCCATTGACCGCTGCTTCCCTCTGACGGGTGACCTGTGCTTCCTGTTCCTCAGGGGGGTGACACTACAGCCCCGACTGCAGCTTCTGTGTTGCTGTGGCCAGCCGCGTCTTGGTTCTGTCACCCCAGCAGGCTGAGCACCCACCATTCTGGGCAGGTCCAGCTGACCGCAGTGCCACTTGGGGACTGTAGACTGTAGACATTGCTCCCCCATGACATAGTAAATGCAAGTCGCGGTCTCCAGTTTGGAGACTGCTGGATTAAAGGATGGATCTGTGCAAAAGCATCTCCCAACAATAAGCAGAGGGCGCCATCTATTGGCTGGAGTTGTAATTGCAACGGTTCCTTGGCCCAGGTCTGCAACTCGAAAGCTGAAAAAATGAAAGCAGTATCATGTCTAAGGAGGGCACTTGCAGTTCTTGCCTCTTCCCCTCTGCATTGGGGCGCACGACAAGATATGTACAGGAACGTGTGTTGGGCTTGTGTGCTGCCAACTCAGGTTCCAATTCCTGCTTGCCCCTGCAAATCAGTTTGCCTTTTCATTGACTTACAAATGTCTCTTGCAACTTTGTGGAAGGAGAGTGAGATATGAGCATAACTCATATGGGTTGAGTGTCCCTTTTCCAAAATGTTTGGGACCAGAAGTGCTTCAGTTTTTCTGGGTTTTAGAATAGTTGCATAAACGTGATGAGATCTTAGGGACGAGGCCCACATCTAAATGTGAACTTCATTTATGTTTCTTATATACCTGATGCACATAGCCTGAAGGTCATGCACATAGCCTGAAGGTCATGCACATAGCCTGAAGGCCCTTGGGGATGCTGAACAAACCATTGTCCACCTGAGTTTTGACTACAACCCATCACATGAGATCAGATGTGGAATTTTCCACCATGTTTGTGCTGAAAGTTTTGGATTTTCAGATAAGGGAGACTCAACCTGTACACTGAGAAGCAATCGTTGGCTGCATGAATTGAGTTAAAGGTTCCTGCAAATACTGTGTTTTACCGTTACTTGTGAGTAAAGTAGTGCTTAGCCCAGCTCTGGTCGGGTTTGGAGGGTAAGGGCAGGCCCAGAACCCATGGATTTAAACACCTGCAATTTTCCTTAGCTGTAGGGGTTCCTGGAACAGAATCCTCACGGATAATGAGGGCCTGCTATACTTGCAAAAATGCCGGTGGCCTGATGCTACTTGCAGTGACATTCAACTTTCCTTTCTCAGAGTAGTCCAGTGGTTCCCAAACGTCTTGACTGGCTGGGCCATTGTCTGTGGCTTCCCAGCACAGCTGCAATCCTACACATTGCATAGGCTGGTGTTTTGTTGCAAGCAGCGGCGTCATGCAGCCGGAACGCCGCTCACCCGTTCCTCCTGCCCAGCGTTCCGGCTGCATGACGCTGCAGGTTGCACGGATTCTGTAGCTCCCCTGACTGATTTCTGCGGCTCCCCAGGGAGCCAGGGCTCACAGTTTGGGAACCACTGGAGCAGTAAATACCTTTTCCAGGATTGTCGCTGTAGGTTTGCATCAACTTTTGGGAGGGGAAAGTTGAAGGAAGCATGTTTTTGTTCCTTTGGGATTTTTTTTTTACGTGTGTGTAAACTTGATTTCCATAAGTGGATTAAATCCATTCAAGACCATATTAATGACTATTATTTTTTGAGTAAGAGAGTCCATAAGCAACTGTCCAGCTTTCTCCTATAAGCTTTTGAAATTTTCCTTATCCGGAACCAGTGTTGTCATGCAGCCGGAACGCTGGGCGGGAGGAACGGGTGAGCGGCAGCCCGCCCATTGCGTTCCGGTCCATTTCGCCGTCTTCCCCGCCCCCGCGGGGGCTGCCACTCACCCGTGCTTCCCGCCCAGCATTCCGGCTGCATGACAACGCTGTCCTGAACTGAGATTCAAATTGGACCACTGCGTTTTACTGTCTACACTGACAGGTAGCAGCTCGCAAAGGTCTTTCCTAGGCCAACCTGGAGGTGGTAGGAATGGGAACCTTTGGCAGGCCAAGTAATTGCTTTATTGCAGATTTGGTGTCCCGTCCCCCCCAAATGCTGTGCTTATGTAGTATCCTGAAAGAGTATTAATTTTTAAAAGAATAATAAGGCTTAACAATTATTTTGGAAAAAAAATTGAAATTAAATTTTTACAGCAGAAGCTTATTAGTAAGACCCCAAAAAGCGAAAAATCAAACCATACTTTGCATCAGGACTTTCTGATCTGTGTGAAAATTCGAGACAATATGTGAAATATTTTTTTCCATTTCTCCATATATTTCTAGGGTATGGTCAACATCTCATTTTTTTCCCCATAGCAGATCAGTCAATTCATCAATTTCCATCATGTCAAAAACATTCAACATCCAGTTATTTGGTGTTGGAATGTCATCCTCTTTAATAAATGCAATTTTTGGTTTTAAACAAATTAAATACAACTTACTACATACTGACATTTTCATGGCTGGAATGTCCAATCGTGCAATTAAAAATGTCCAGGAGTCTTAGGTGAAAGGTGCTCTGTCGAACCGTGGCCTTCAAGTCTGGAAATGTTTTATTAGACTATTGGGCAATTTCTATTGCTACTGATATATTCTAGCTGTTTTTTTTTTTGGACAAAGAACCACCACATTTTAAAAAATGAATATATGCTGGTGGAAAGAAGCCAACCTTAAACCTGTTCTTGCCTTATCTTTCTCAATAATAACTTACAAACAAAAGATAAGTACAAACTTGTACTTATCTTTTGTTTGTAAGTGTAATGCCAATAAAGGTTTCTAAATCTAAAATAACAACTTTCAATAAGGGCACAGTCCTAACCTGGAGTTAGGCCAGCAAAGTTTGGCCAGCACAAGGGTCACCGTGTAGTCCAAGCATACTTTACGGTGTCCCTTGTGCTGGCAAAACTTTGCTGGCCTAACTGTGCTGGTCTAACTCCAGATTAGGATTGCACCTTAAATCTGTATTGTCAGACAAGTCCACCAAAATCTACATCTACCCCTTTGCTGCAAGGAAAACGATCCTTTTTAAGGCAAGATTCAGTTTTTTAGGTGTGTGGGTCTGTAATGTAAAGTGTATACATATATAGCTGGACCTCATTATCTGTGGGGATCCCTTCTTGGACCCTGCCTGTGGATACAGATACTCACAGATAATGAAATCGGGGGGACTTCCCAGATGTGACTGGGCGAGTCTGGGGCCTCAGAAGGCCTGCTGGAGACCTGCAAGTGCCTTTCGGAAGCCTTCTGTGCCTGGGGAAGCCTTTTCACACCTTGAAGGGTGGACTATATATGTGTGTGTACACACACACACACACACACACACACACACACACACACACACACCCTTCTTCACTCTTATAGACCCCTTTAAGAGGGGCTTCTTGCAGATTCCTTGAGAAAGATTCAGATCTGATTCCCAGAGGTATATGGATCCATTGCTGTTCATTATCCTAGGGCCCCAAATCTCTGTCCCAGCCTATTCTACAATAATCATCTTATCATAGGACTAGCGTTTTGTGACCCGGCGTTGCCCGGGGGCAGAAATTATCCCAAGGCTCTATTAGGAGGAGGAATGAGTTTGTTCTGCAGTGCACCCCCACCTCTGGGGGCGTATGGGGGGCCGCACCCCCACAGTATATCTGTCCAGATCGTAAGGAAGGAGTGTACCACGTGTGGTGCACATCATTCCAGGCGTTCCAGAGTAATGGTGGAACATACACACAAATATGCAAACCTCCCTCTAAAGCATGACATAGTGAGATCCATATATAGACATATAGAACCCGTCCCTGAAATAAAACAGTATTGATGACCTGGAACCCACAATGCACACTATCACTGTGACATGAATGAGGAAACAGGGACACCATCACCTAAGAGAGCAATATGAAGGTCCCACTTACTGTCTGCAGGTCCTGTGGCAGGATAGCCCTGACGTATGAGAAACAGGCAGAGGTGGCCTGTTAGCTCCCTGGACATAGGCCCCTCTCAGATCTGACTGGCTGCTGGAACTCTCTGGATCCTGCTCTTTCCACCCTGGCCCACTCAGGCCACGCAGGCCAAGCAGTTTAGTTTCACTTTCTGTTCTGCCTCTGTCTGGTAGCTGAGCTGCTGCAGAATCGTCTGTGACCACAGGGTGGCAGCAGACCTGTAGCCCAATGCAATCCCCTTGGTCCCTGACGATCCGGGCCCCCTCCCTGAAAAACGGGGGGCTGTAGGGGGGTCTGACCCCCGCAGTGATTCCTTCCAGGCTGCAAGGTACGTGTGTGCCAAGTTTCGTGCCCGTGGGTCAAGGGACGGAGACGTGTATAAGGAACATACATACATACCCACGTCCGTTTTTATATATATATAGATTTAACTATCGGGGATAATGTACAGGTGAAACAGGTGAGACACCTTCCTTAGCATCCCTCTCAACACAATCCTATTCACATTTAACTGTAAGCCCCCTTTTATTTAATGGAGCTTGGTCCCAGGTGAACTTGCTTGGGACTGCAGCCTTTGTATAGGAATTGTCCCTCTTAGTCATGTAGAAACAATAGCTAATGTTTATTGTTTAATTCTCTTGTCTAGGCTTGCCATGGATGTGTATCAGGATCCAAGTGTGACTGCAGCGGAGCAAAAGGAGAAAAGGTGAGTAGTTTTGTGGGTGTGTCGAGACCGTATCGAGTGCATTCATCAGCTGTTCATTGTTATAGCAGAGTTCTGGGCTGCGTATACTTCAGGTGAAGGTCTTACTATTGGATGTGCAGGCGGACTCCAATGGCCGCAGTTTCAGTTATATGTGGAAACAGGGTATTCTCCAGGCATGGTGGAGTCCAGAACATAACCCCTGCGGACATGTGGGATACGCCTGTATACAGCGATGGGATTAACAAACGACCTGGGGGAACGCTGGGCGGGACGTATGCAGAACTCCCGTGCAATTGGCTGCCCGTCCGTTCCGCCCTGCTGCCTTCCCCGCCACCGCGCGGGCCGCCCAGGCCTCGGAGGGGGTGCCTGCTCGCCTGGGGGCCCCCCGGGTGCCTGGGCATGCAGCAGTGGGACGTGCCAACTGGGGGCAGCAGGCCCGGCCGGCGGGGACGGCAGCGGGGCGGAACAGACGGGCTGCCAATCGCGGGTTGCCAATTACGCGTTTGTCCCGCCCAGCATTCCCCCAGGTCGTTTGTGAATCCCATCGCTGCCTGTATAAGAATATACGTTTGTTAGGGTTGCAATGTCAATTGTTACAGTTGGGTTAAAACCATTCTTTAGAATTGTTGCAACTTTGTTTATTGAAAACTCTCTAAGTTGGTTAATATATTAATATGAGATGAGGAGGCAAGAGGTGATGAGAATCTTCTTATTTTGGCTTTGGTTCCTACCAAGGGTGATGCAGGTGTCTCCTGTTCCACCTAATGGGAACTTCTCCATGTGTTGCACGGTTTTATCTTGTCTCCCATACTACATCCACGTCCCTTGTGCTGGCAAAAGGGTTTTGCCAGCACAAGGGACGTGCAAGGATTTGCATTGGAGGATTTGACGTGCTCCATTTCTCCTTCGATCCTTTGCTCCAGTCGTAAAGTGGGTGATTCCAGGCCATTCAGGGCTCCTTGCAGATGTGTGGCAGGCCTCTGGTTACCCTCCAGCTGTGCAGAGAAAATATTGATGATAACATGATCAACATTATAATGGCATTGTACAAATCAATGGTAAGGTCACATTTTCTGGTTGCCAAATCTCAAAGAAGACAGAGTGGAACTGGAAAAGGTGCCGGAGATAGCAACCAAAATGTTTACTGGGCTGGGGCACCTCCCATTTGAGGAAAAGCCACAGCGCTTGGGACTCTTCAGAGAAAAGACTCCTGGGGCGGGGGGACTGTATGATTGAGACGTACAAAATTTTGCGTGGGATGGATAGAGTGCATAATGGGATTAATCACACTAAAAGAAGAGCGTTTATGTTAGCAAGATTCAATATATTCCCCTCTGCAGTCCATTTTGGTAGATTCTCTAACATTCCTCATGATTGCAGATTATGTTCTTTTTGCGCTCAAGAACCAGATACAATAGCCCATGTTCTATTACGCTGTCCGTCCTTCCAATCACTCCGCGATACCCATCTGAAATTTCTATTGTCCTCACTATCCGGTACCCCTAATGAAATTTTATCTGCCCTTCTGAGTGATGATATAGATATATATAAAATTTTAACAATGCTGTTGCGGAATTTTTAGCTTCGATTCTTAAATGGAAACCCTCTTTTTAACTCTCCTACCCTTTCACCCTGTCTCTTCCCCCTCCTGATTTTCTTAGTGTGTACCCCCATTCTTCTATTACTGTCTGTATTACTGTGTAATGCCAATAAAGGTTTCTTGACTCGAGTGCATAGAGGGATGTTTTTCCCCCCTCTTTCACAACACCAGAACTAGGGACAACCGCTAAATTTGAATGTTGGGAGAGTCTGAACATGCTAACGAAAATATTCCTTTTTCCAGTGTGTAATTAGTCTGTGGAATTCCTTGTCTGGCCTAGATGCAGTGGCGTTATTCACCCGGTACGCTGGGCGGGACTTACCTTTGAGCGGCAGTCCGCCCGTTGCGTCACGCCGCGTTCCGCCGTGTTCCCGCCCACCAGTGGGCGGGAACGCGGCGTGACACAACGAGCGGACTGCTGCTCAAAGGTAAGTCCCGCCCAGTGTACCGGGTGAATAATGCCACTGCCTAGATGGCTTCAAAATTTGACAAAGACCATCAAAGGTTTCAATCCATGTTGGGCCTACACAGCCTCCTGGTCTTAAGAGACTCAGAACGCCAGTTGCAAGAAAGTGGCATTGGGATGCAGGCATTTTGTTGCTCCCTGAGGCATCTGGTGGGCCGCTGTGGCATACAGGAAGCTGGACTAAATGGCCTGATCCAACAGGGCTCCTCTTAGGTTTTTATTTAACTTGTGAATTTGAGAGCGAGAACCACTCCAAAGTGGCCTGAGGTGGTTGTCCTCCGTGCACGATTTCAGCATCAATCCAGTTGGCTCCTCTTTCAAAACAGTGATCCAGAGGAAACAGGTTTGCCTCCTCCAGAGGCCACAGTTTAGCCCTCCAGTCACAGGGCTGTCGCATCGACTGTGAAGCTGCAAATCTGGGATTTCAGATTCTAGAAAGGCTTGCTACTCAATGGTCAAACTAGCTGTGACCAGGCAACTGATTGCATTTATAATGATAAGCCCAGTGCTGAATGTACTAACGCACTTTTCATGTTTTAGCTGGATGTAGCCAGTGGTGTCATCTAAATGATTTAAGAACAGGTACTCACTTTTGATTGGCACGTGTCGGGACCCGCCTACCGGAAGTGACGTCATAAGCCAGAAGTGAGGTCGTGGCAGGAAGGGACATGAAAAAAGACCTTTTTGAGGCCTCAGACGATTTTAAACTGACCCATCAGTTGCAACAGTATTCCACAGCACCCCCAGAACATGTTAAGGAGGCCTGGCATCATGTTAAAGTGACCCAACAGTCCCAAAACCCCAGAGCAGCTCATTTTTCAGTGGCAAGGCAAGGCAAGGCTCCACTTGCTGCCTACCTGGCTCTGAGAACATGCAGGCAACTCAAACATGCAGGAAATTCAAACGTTGCAGGAGGTGGAGTCAACGAGTGGGCGGGCGAATGGGCGGGGCCAACCGTAATCCTAGAAACCGGTACTCGCCTACCCCCGCGTACCCCCTGCATGACGTCACTGGATGTAGCCTTTACCACAACACTGTAAGACAAGTACATATTGTTGCACCATACTGCAGATGGAAAGACTGAGGCTGACTGACGTGTCTAAGAGCACCTAGTACCTAGCAGAGGTGAGATTTGAACTAGGGAAGTCCAGATTTGCAGCTCACTCTCATAGTTAACTGTGGATCGCGGCTCTGTTTATGCATTCACATATAACAGGTCTTCTTTTCACAGGGTAATAGGGTTGCATCCCTCCCTTGTGGTCCATTGCTAAGTCCTCCCCCGTCGTATACAGTTAGACCTTGGTGTCAGTGGGGGATCAGTTCCCAGACCCCCGGCAGATACCAAACCCATGGATACTGAGATCTGTGGGGGGTGCTCGGAGGACCTCTGGAATTGCCTTCTGGTCACATCCACAAGTGTTCTGAGGCCCAGGGAGGCTATGTGCAGCTTCTCTGCCCTTAGAAGACCTCCGAGAGGCACTTGTGGTTTGCCAAGGTACCAGAAGTGCTTCTCGGAGGCTTCTGGAATGGTCTTCAGAGAAGCGAGGTTGTCGCGCACAACCTGCCCTCAGAACGTATCCTGATGGTGACCAGAAGGCACTGCCCGTACATCGGAAGGTTCTCTGTGGGCCTTCCTGACGTGGATTTGAAATCTGTGTTGGGTCAAATCCGGCATTGAGTGTAAAAGGAGAACCCAGTGTACACAGCAGCGTCATGCAGCCAGAACGCTGGGCGGGAGGAATGGGTGGGCGGCAGCCCGCGGGGAAGACAGCGAAGCGGAGCGGTACGCAACGGGGGGCTGCCGCTCACCCATTCCTCCTGCGGGGGCGGGGAAGACAGCGAAACGGAATGGTATGCAACGGGCAGGCTGCCGCTCACCCGTTCCTCCCGCCCAGCGTTCCGGCTGCATGATGCCGCTGAGTGTACAGTATGTGAACAGAGCAGGTGCATAAATTACATGCACATAGACCTCCCAGCCCTCATCTAGGCAGGTGCCTTCAACATTGATCCCTCTAGCTTAGCAATGTCTGCTATGGGTTTCCAAGGTTTCAGGCTGATATTTTTCTCTACTCTCCTCCTCCTAGTCAAGTCTGGCCCGTACATATTTATCTCCTCGGGGTATTGTTTGCTGTTGCACTTGAAAAAATATCAGACACAACTCCTACTGCAGGGGCTTGTTGTGTTGACCCTCTCTTACACAACTTCATGAGGCTGCTAGAACTTGTTGGACCTTTCCTGTTCCAACCTGTTGCGTGGGTCTTACCTAAATTTTTTTGGGTAGGTAAGTGAAGTAGATTTGTACAGTCTTTTGGCACAGCTTGGCTAGGGGGCAGTCTGTATTTGCCCTGGCCCTGGCTCAGGGGGTGAGTGGGCTAAGCAAAAAATAACCGAACAGATAGGAGGCAGCAAGCCCGGGTTTGTCACTGAGAGTGCCCTTGGCAACTGGGGGCAGCCCCAAATCGCCGATACGTGTTTGATAAATCTCTTTGCAAATGTGTGCGTCACATTTTTTATTTTGTCAGCTTGGCCAGTGCAATTTCTATTTATGCAAAGGCAGACAGACGTCAAGGGATTTGTGCCAAAATGCGCATCTCTGATACCCTCACCCAGTGATGTCATGCAGGGGGAACGCGGGGGAACTCAGTTCCACTAGTTAAAATTAGGGCTGACTCCGCCCACTTCACTCTCCCTTCCCCCCTCCCAATTCCTCTGCAAAGAGCTTTTCTTCTTGGTTGGCCGGCACTCAGAGGGTTAAAGGGAGTGACTCCGGATTCCTAGGGGGGCGGAGGCAGTGATGTCATTCAGGGGGAATGGACCAGAACGGGCGTTCCGGATCCTAACGGGCTCCGTGGCTGGTTCCGGGTTCCCGACAAGTGCCAATCAAAAGTGAGTTCCTGTTTCTAAATCATTGGAATGATACCCCAGGGGCAAATTTATACCTTCCATTTCCAATAGAACCGGAACACTACTTTGTTTGGTCACTTGCAAGGTTGCGTTTTCCTCAGATCCTGGTGTTTTTGTTTTGGTTACGTTTTGGTAGATACTGCATAGGTCATGCACAGGGCTGGCCCTTCAATGAGGGGGGACAGTCTGGCCCTCTACTCGACACCTCCTGTTCCACTTTCTCCTCCTCTGTACATTCCAACCTGGGTAGTGGGAAGAGCAAAGGTTGGCATATCACCCAGTGGTGTCATTCAAATGATTTAGGAACAGGAACCCACTTTTGATTGGCACTTGTCGGGAACCCGGAACCAGCCACGGAGCCTGTTAGGATCCGGGACGCCCGTTCTGGTCCGTTCCCCCTGAATGACATCACTGATATCACCCAAAAAGCGGGGTAGCATTTGGCCTGGCACTTCAGGGGCTGGGAGATCTGGGCCAGCCCTGGCTAAGGATAATGAATGGCCAGTTCTCTCTAAGAACGTGCAAGAAACATTTTTGTGCTGCTGTGCATTATTGAAAACCTCACTTGTGTCATTATTCCTGTGTCAAAATCACACTGGGTTTGTGCCTTGGTTCTTTACAACAGTCGGAACCTGCTATCTGTGGGGTTTCAGAACCCCCCTGCAGACACTTAGATCCACGTTTAAAGCCCTTTAAAAACAAAATCGTGCCCAAACCAAGGCTCCTACCTTTTCCTGGCCAAATTGTGCCATGTCCAAGCCTGTAGAGCTGTTTTTCGCATGGAAAGACCCACTTCCAGGTCACATGGAGGGTTCTTTCTTCTCCCAGGCTAAAAAACACTTCTGCAGGCTTGGAAATGGCGCAGCTTGACCATGAAAAAGTAGGAACCCTGATCTGGCACTCTTAAAGCCCTTTAAAAAGTGAAGATGTGGAGCTCCAGTATCCTCTGGCACCTGCGATACATCAGATCTGCGGATGCTGGACCCGCAGACCCCGTGGTCCGACTGCATTTCATCTGCTTTCGGGGGTGCTGCTTTTTTCACTTCCCAAGTCTGCCAATGGGAGATCAGGCTGCAGGGGTGTCAGGATGTCCTGTGGGCAGCGACGGGATCTACAAATGATCAGGGGGAATGCTGGGCGGGACTTAGGCGGGACTTCCGCTTGAGTGGCAGCCCGTCCATAGCGTTCCACGGCTGCTCTGGCCTCAGGGGGACTCCTGCTCGCCATGGGAGACAGGTGAGGGTCGCGCCAGGTGCCTGGGCGAGCAGCAGGGGGCGCGCTAACCGGGGGCAGCCCCCCCCCCCGAGGCCAGGACAGCTGCGGAACGCTACAGACAGGCAGCCAATCACGCGGAAGCCCCGTGTAAGTCCCACCCAGCGTTTCCCCTGATCATTTGTAGATCCCGTCGCTGCCTGTGGGGCTGTGTTTCTTTTCTCCCCGGTACCCTGGTTATTTTCTGGGATACAGAGCAATCAAATTCCTCCTAACCCAAATAGCTCCAGATGAATAATACGTAGGTTGTCCATTCTTGGCCGTCTCGGACGATTGGAAGTTCATTCATGGAAAGAAGTTATTTTGCCCTTAGGAAGACAGCTTGTCATTAGTGAGGGCTAATCAGGAACCCTCATATCTGATGCACCATTTTGCGGCTTCAGGGCGTGTTTTGTAGAGAGGAATGTTTCATCATGTGAGGCCGTCGTGGCAGCGATGCACCTCTTTTGCTCTGAAAACTGAAGTGGTTCTGCTTTGATGAGTTGGAAAGCATCTTCAAGGCCATCTAGTCCAACCTCATAAGAACATAAGAAGAGCCCTGCTGGATCAGGCAAAAGGCCCACCTAGTCCAGCTTCCTGTATCTCACAGCGGCCCACCAGGTGCCCCAGGGAGGCATGAGACAACAAGATGCTTGCATCCTGTTGCCACTCCCTTGCACCCGGTACTCTGAAGTAGCCCACCACCATTGTAAGGAGGTTGCACAATCCATCATTGCCTATAGCCCACGATGGACTTTCCTTCCAGAAATCTGTCCAATCCCCTCATAAAGGCATCAAGAGCAGATGCCATCACCACCTCCTGTGGCAAAGAGTTCCACAGATTAACTACCCACTGGGTGAAAAAGTACTTCCTTTGATCTGTTTTAACTCTCCCAACCCTCAGTTTTAGCGGATGCCCCCTGGTTCCGGTGTTTTGAGAGAGGGAAAAGAACATCCCTTCATCGACTCTATCCCTTCCGTGCATAATTTTGTATGTCTCAATCATGATGGAAACAGGAAAATCCTCTCTAGAGCATTGCCAAAAGGAACCTGCATCTGGCTGTCTGATCCTAGGTTTGTCCACCCAACGTGTTTGCTGCTGTCACACAAAGGCTGAGCTTTTGCAGCAATAAAAATTGCTGTCTGAATAATTGACTAGGTCCGCATGTAGGCCTGCAAAAAGCCGTCCCCAGCCTGAGCAGGGCTTACTGTTCCCTGCTGCTCCTCTGTATCTTGCAAGCCAGTGTCGGCAGCAAGTTGCATGACAAGAGTCACATCTGCTGGGGTTTTCTTTGCACAGCGGTTCCAGGGATTGGCGACTGCTGGACTCGGTGAAAGTGAAATTAAGCTGCAAACCACCTCAGGGATTGTGAATCTGAATTTCCAAACTGATTGGAAAAGTGCAGTCCTGTCATGTTTCACGTTAATGTCAATATGCTGCTACAGATACCGTTTTTTGGATGAGGTTCTTTGTCAGTACCTGTCCTCCTTAGACCTTTTCTAGGGTGCCACACCCTTTTTTTATCCGAGTGGCTCAAGCCAGTGAGATCATACCTTGGCATCAACACCTGCCAAGCATTTTACTGCACATGTATATGTGTTAAGTCTAAGGATTAGTCTCTTTGGCAGTGAGGGCAGGTTAAATGAGGTTGCAGTGCCACAAATCCAGGTAAGCTCCTTTTCTGTGCGTGCGCGTGTGCTCAACAGCACATCATGAACCACTGTCATGAACAACAGAGGTCTGTGAAACTCAACGTGGTGTGGAGAAAGTGATTTGGAGAGAGCTTTCTGTCTCCCGCAGTACAAGAAGATGGGGTCACCCAGGGAAATTGATGGGGGGGAGCGAACTACTTGACTCACAGTATGGCAATTGGAATTTGC
>JAJKFI010017748.1:0-18353 GCA_029204185.1 Lerista edwardsae | reverse complement strand
TGTGTGTGTGTGTGTGTGTGTGTGTGTGTGTGTGTGTGTGTGTGTGTTTGAGGGGCTGAAAATCCTTATAGGGTAGTGAAAGCTGTGGGATGTCCCCTACAGCAGGCATGGTGAAGTCGTTAGCAGGAACACTCCAGTGCTGTCTTGGAAAGGTTTTTCAAAAGAGCCTTAGATAAGAAGCATCAGGCTCAAAAAGAGGCACACTGAGATAATTGCCTAGGAACATCAATGTCTAAGCCATTGGCTTTTCCAAGGGTTATTAAAGAGTCTGTAGGCTGCTCATGTTTCATTGTCTACCATCCTATGCAGATTTGGCAGGGGGTAAGCCCTACCCCCCTGAGTGGGATTTTTAGCTCTGAGTAGATGTACTGAGGCCAGT
The DNA here is from genome assembly GCA_029204185.1 of Lerista edwardsae. Lineage (NCBI taxonomy): Eukaryota > Metazoa > Chordata > Lepidosauria > Squamata > Scincidae > Lerista > Lerista edwardsae. The sequence continues at coordinate 17,974 of JAJKFI010017748.1, read as the reverse complement.
ATTCTCACATACCATTTGTACTTACCTGGGATGTGTTTGGTCCTATTTTTCAGATTTTTTTAAAAAAAAATTCAACTGCTACAACTTACTAGGAGTTTGGGATGAACTATTGTGCATCTTTAAATAAAGCACAATAAGTTCCAAGTAAGAATAAGTGGCAGGAGAAAGTGACGTTGTAATGGAGAAATTTAAAGTTAATTTTGTGGTTGTTGTACAGTCCCACTCTTGTGTGGCTTTGGGGGGGGGCAGCGCATGACTCCTGTATTTCAAAATTTGCTGCTGTACCACCGGTCACAAGCCATGTTCTGCTGGCGTTGTGCCGGGAGCTCTCACAATTCACCCAAAAGTGAATGACTGAACTGCATTTTCAAGTGTCCCTCTCTGTGGGAGATTTAAATTTTACATTTCTTGACTTGGCAGTATATTTTCTTCTCCAGTGTGGAGGGTGAGAATCCTCCTATGGTTCCAAGGAAGAATTGCGGCTTTGACTCAATGCAATTTGCCATGGCCCTCTATGTGGAGTCACTAATAACCAGTGATGTCATGCAGGGGGAACGCGGGGGAACTCAGTTCCACTTGTTAAAATTAGGGCTGACTCCGCCCACTTCACTCTCCCTCCCCCCCTCCCAATTCCTCTGCAAAGAGCTTTTCTTCTTGGTTGGCTGGCACTCAAGAGGGTTAAAGGGAGCGACTCCGGATTCCTAGGGGGGCGAAGGGGGAAGGGCTGCAGTGGGGAAGTCCCGTCCTGCACAGCCCCCTTCCTCGCTCCCTCCAGCCACACACGTGGAGTCTGCAGCCGCTCTGGTGAGTCTGCAGCCCACTGGGGAGAAGGCAGTGATGTCATTCAGGGGGAACGGACCAGAACGGGCGTCCCGGATCCTAACGGGCTCCGTGGCTGCTTCTGGTTCCCCCCCCCTAACATTTGAATTTGAACTCAATAGTGAGTTCCTGTTCCTAAATCATTTGAATGACACCACTGCTAATAACCCCCCATCCCTTTTAAATTGTTCAAATATTTTTTTAAAAGCTTCTCTTATCCTTGCACGACAGTCTATGGTGCTCCCAAAAGCAATTTCCGGGCCACGTCGAGGCCCCTCCCTTGGCCCTGCTTGGCCCCAGGTGGGGAGGGGGGGGCCTTGACACAACCCAGAAATTCCTCCAGAGGGCCCCACAGAGTGCCGCACAAAGGAAAGAGAAGCTCTTTTTTGGCTTTTATCTGTCGGTTTTTAATGGGACCGCAGATTTCACACCATTTTTGGCATTCCTGGGGATCCTAGAATGGACCCCCATGGATAAAAAGGGACGACCGTATATGGCAGGGGTCGGGAACCTTTTTGGCTGAGAGAGCCATGAAAGCCACATATTTTAAAATGTATTTCCGTAAGAGTCATATAATATTTTTTAACACTGAATACAACTAAATGTGTTCATTTTTAAGTAAGACCAACAATTTTAGAGTATAATAAATCTCTGAATTTATTATTTTTAATAATGTTGTTATACTGAAGATGGCCGACGTCAGTGCAATGAGTGGGCGGAGCCAGAAAAAAATGGCCACCAGGGTAAAAAAAATGCAAAAAAGGGGTTAAAAAAATGCAAAAAAAAAATGCAAAAAAAAAAATGCCTGTAGCTGCCTGTAGCTACGAGAGCCAGATGCAATCCTCAAAAGAGCCACATATGGCTCCCGAGCCATAGGTTCCCTACCCCTGGTATATGGTCATAATACGGGGGGGGGAGGTGATGGGGGGCCCCCATTGGTGGAGTTTCCCCTGACCGCCCCCCTTTCTGCCACACCCTTCCTGAGGTGTTGCTGGCTGTCAGCATCTCTCTCCCAAGTTTGTGCAGGTGGCTCGAGCTTTTGTCTCTTCTTGGGCTGCTGCTTGGGCGGGCAGCCAGGGCACCCCAGCGCCAGGTAGGCAATGGGTCACAGAGTTCAAGCCCGGTCAAACTGGAGAGAGGCAACAGGCTGGCCCTGCCCGCTTGCTTGACTGCAGCTCCGCTCGGTACAGAATGTTCTCGCTTCTGGCTTACTGCTTTTTTTTTTAATCCTCTCCAAGATTGCAAACTGAAAACTGTGTAACGTAAAAAAAAAAACATTGCAGAAGCAGGTCTCAAGAGCAGCTCTAAGTTTTTTTTTTTAAAGACACTGGAACAGTGTGGTGAGAGTTTTTCTTGACCTCCTTGCAAACTTCCTTGGAGGTTGTGGCAGTGTGTGTGTGTGTGTGTGTGTGTGTGTGTGTGTGTGTGTGTGTGTGTGTGTGTGTGTGTGTGTGTGGGCTCGGTGTGAGAGTCTGAACTTGCTTTCAATTGGTGCAGGTATCTGCAGGAGATGAGCCTCCCCACCCCACCCACCCCCGTGGATGCCTGAAACCATGGATAAGAGTTTCAGTCTAGGGTTCTCCCCCTTTACGTTTTAGTGACAAAGTAAGAATAAAGGAAGGTAAGCCCCCCACCCCAATCTGTGGATGACTGATACCGCAGATAAAGGATCCGGGGGTACCAGGGCTTGCCTGTAGTTGAAAAGTGACCTTTCCTTTGCCTTCCTCAGTTCGTTGGAATTGGACATCTTGTCTAGTTGTTCCTCTCACCTGCCTAGGTTAGGTGCTTCATAATGTGGGCTGCAACATTTAAGTGGTTGAAGGACTTCAGCAGAGAAGGAGCCCTAGGCTCAGCAAGAGGCAAACTGAGAAACCTGCCTAGGGAGGTTATTGTCTAGGGCGGTCCTTTCCCAAAGGCTTCTCATATAATCCTCGTGCTAGTGGTGGCGCAGCGAGTTAATCCGCTGTTGCTGGGCTTTTGACCACAAGGTTGGGAGTTCAAGACTGCGTGACGGAGTGAGCTCCCATCGTTTGTCCCAGCTCCTGCCAACCTAGCAGTTCGAAAGCACCTAAAAAATGCAAGTAGATAAATAGGGGCCACTTCGATGGGAAGGTAACGGTGTTCCGTGCGCTATGGCGTAGAGTCATGCTGGCCACATGATCGGACAAAGAAAACGCCGGCTCTACAGGCTTTGAAACGGAGATGAGCACCGCCCCCTACAGTCGGTCACGACTAGACCATTCGGTCGTGGGGAAACCTTTACCTTTTATATTGGGTTAATCCAAATTTCTTGAACGCTTTCTTCCCTCTTTGCTTCCTTTACTGATCCTCTTGTTATACTTCTTAGTGATTATTCGACGGACATTACTTATTTGGTGGCGGAATTTTTATTAGCAGTATCCAAATTTAAACCCAAAGCTTAAACCATCTCACTTACCCCATAGCCGAAACTTTTTTTTCCCACTTGTACTTATCTTTTGTTTGTAAGTGTAATGCCAATAAAGGTTTCTAAAGCTAAATCGATTGGGTTAATCCTGTTCAGTTTACAATCCTGTGCAGAGTTGCCTGGGAGTAAGTCTTATTGAGTCTAAAAGTGAAACGTTTAATTGATAGTAAACATGTATAGGCTAGCAGTTGCTTATATTTATTTGGAAGAAGGTTTAAATTCAGTTTTGGATTTTTGTGCATCTGTTAAAACTATTTCAGTCGATTGCATGAGAGTAGAGGAGATGAAATGAGTGAGACCTTTGAACCAGTGGTGTCATCTAAATAATTTAAGAACAGGTACTCACTTTTGATTGGCATGTGTCGGGACCCACCCACCAGAAGTGACATCATAAGCCGGAAGTGAAGTTGTGGCAGGAAGTGACATGAAAAAAGCCCTTTTTGAGGCCTCAGACAATTTTAAACTGACCCAACAGTTGCAACAGTATTCCACAGCACCCCCAGAACATGTTAAGGAGGCCTGGCATCATGTTAAAGGGACCCAACAGTTCCAAAACCCCAGAGCAGCTCATTTTTCAGTGGCAAGGCAAGGCAAGGCTCCACTCGCTGCCTGCCTGCCTGCCTGGTTCTGAGAACATGCAGGCAACCCAAACGTGCAGGAAATTCAAATGTTGCAGGGGGCAGAGTCGATGAGTGGGCGGGTGAATGGGCGGGGCCAGGCATAATCCCAGAAACCGGTACTCGCGTACCCCCGCGTACCCCCTGCATGACATCACTGCTTTGAACTTTGAGAAATTTCAAAGCAGGAGGAGAAGAGAGGCCTATTCCAGCGCTCTCCAAACTGGAGGTCGCTGCAACAACTGGAAATCTCTCTGGCGTGACCCGCACTTACCATTCTGCCTGGGAGTCTGCCAAGTGTCACCGCAGCCAGCTGTGCCTGCCCAGGATGCCGGGCACTCAGTCTGCTGGGGTCTCAGAGTCTGGAAGCAGCTGTCCGCGGCAACTCAGGTGACGGCGGTTGCAGCTGTAACTTTGCTCCCAGTGGAACAGTCAGCCTGGGTCGTGCCCCGGCTGAGACCCGGTGGAGGGGGTGGAGTTTGTAGACTGCTGCCCTCTAGGAAAGACATTCACCCAAATGAAGACGGTCAAAGTTGATGTGGTGGTATAATCTCAGTGCGGGGTGCCTATGAGCAGAAGATTTAGCCGAGAGGGTTAATGCCTCCGTTTGCCCGAAGATAACAGCTGAAGATCTGAAGGTCATGAGCTCGGGACTGCCGGAAGCCTCTGTGAGCGGCAGACCTTGCAAACTGCAGCTGATTAAAAGCCGAGTTCCAGCTGCCTCGTGGGAGGAGTGTGCTGAAGTCAGCTGCGTCTCTGGTGGGAGCAGGGAAGCCTCTTATCAGCCAGCAGAAGACAGACGGGTGGCTAAGAAAGAAGGCTAAATCCAGAAAGAGAGATCTGTATGAGTGTTGTTCTTGAAAGATAGAACATTTCTGTAAATTGTAAAAACCTTCGGGTTTGTGAATAAAAGTCTGCCTATGTAAACCGCCTTGAGTTACAATCATTAGAGAAATCTAGTGATCTTAAGAAAGGCGGTATATAAATACATGTATTATTATTATTATTATTATTATTATTATTATTATTATTATTATTATTATTATTATTATTAGGAGGAGGAGGAGGGGGGGGGTCGTGACAAGCTCCTGAACGTCCAGATTTAGCACTGCTCCCCTGATTAAAACTTGTGTGCTTGGCAAGGGTGACTTTGATGGTAAATAGGACTGTCATTCAAATTGGGCATATTTAACCGGGTGGCAACTGGGGCTCCCACTTGGTCTTCAGGAGAATATCAACTTTGTTTTCAGCTTTGGCGAGTGAGAGAGAGAGAGAGAGAGAGAGAGAGAGAGAGAGGAACTTTAATTAAGGAGCCTGTGGATGAAATCAAGCAGCAGTCTCCACACTCCAGCCCGTGGGCCATTGACCGCTGCTTCCCTCTGACGGGTGACCTGTGCTTCCTGTTCCTCAGGGGGGTGACACTACAGCCCCGACTGCAGCTTCTGTGTTGCTGTGGCCAGCCGCGTCTTGGTTCTGTCACCCCAGCAGGCTGAGCACCCACCATTCTGGGCAGGTCCAGCTGACCGCAGTGCCACTTGGGGACTGTAGACTGTAGACATTGCTCCCCCATGACATAGTAAATGCAAGTCGCGGTCTCCAGTTTGGAGACTGCTGGATTAAAGGATGGATCTGTGCAAAAGCATCTCCCAACAATAAGCAGAGGGCGCCATCTATTGGCTGGAGTTGTAATTGCAACGGTTCCTTGGCCCAGGTCTGCAACTCGAAAGCTGAAAAAATGAAAGCAGTATCATGTCTAAGGAGGGCACTTGCAGTTCTTGCCTCTTCCCCTCTGCATTGGGGCGCACGACAAGATATGTACAGGAACGTGTGTTGGGCTTGTGTGCTGCCAACTCAGGTTCCAATTCCTGCTTGCCCCTGCAAATCAGTTTGCCTTTTCATTGACTTACAAATGTCTCTTGCAACTTTGTGGAAGGAGAGTGAGATATGAGCATAACTCATATGGGTTGAGTGTCCCTTTTCCAAAATGTTTGGGACCAGAAGTGCTTCAGTTTTTCTGGGTTTTAGAATAGTTGCATAAACGTGATGAGATCTTAGGGACGAGGCCCACATCTAAATGTGAACTTCATTTATGTTTCTTATATACCTGATGCACATAGCCTGAAGGTCATGCACATAGCCTGAAGGTCATGCACATAGCCTGAAGGCCCTTGGGGATGCTGAACAAACCATTGTCCACCTGAGTTTTGACTACAACCCATCACATGAGATCAGATGTGGAATTTTCCACCATGTTTGTGCTGAAAGTTTTGGATTTTCAGATAAGGGAGACTCAACCTGTACACTGAGAAGCAATCGTTGGCTGCATGAATTGAGTTAAAGGTTCCTGCAAATACTGTGTTTTACCGTTACTTGTGAGTAAAGTAGTGCTTAGCCCAGCTCTGGTCGGGTTTGGAGGGTAAGGGCAGGCCCAGAACCCATGGATTTAAACACCTGCAATTTTCCTTAGCTGTAGGGGTTCCTGGAACAGAATCCTCACGGATAATGAGGGCCTGCTATACTTGCAAAAATGCCGGTGGCCTGATGCTACTTGCAGTGACATTCAACTTTCCTTTCTCAGAGTAGTCCAGTGGTTCCCAAACGTCTTGACTGGCTGGGCCATTGTCTGTGGCTTCCCAGCACAGCTGCAATCCTACACATTGCATAGGCTGGTGTTTTGTTGCAAGCAGCGGCGTCATGCAGCCGGAACGCCGCTCACCCGTTCCTCCTGCCCAGCGTTCCGGCTGCATGACGCTGCAGGTTGCACGGATTCTGTAGCTCCCCTGACTGATTTCTGCGGCTCCCCAGGGAGCCAGGGCTCACAGTTTGGGAACCACTGGAGCAGTAAATACCTTTTCCAGGATTGTCGCTGTAGGTTTGCATCAACTTTTGGGAGGGGAAAGTTGAAGGAAGCATGTTTTTGTTCCTTTGGGATTTTTTTTTTACGTGTGTGTAAACTTGATTTCCATAAGTGGATTAAATCCATTCAAGACCATATTAATGACTATTATTTTTTGAGTAAGAGAGTCCATAAGCAACTGTCCAGCTTTCTCCTATAAGCTTTTGAAATTTTCCTTATCCGGAACCAGTGTTGTCATGCAGCCGGAACGCTGGGCGGGAGGAACGGGTGAGCGGCAGCCCGCCCATTGCGTTCCGGTCCATTTCGCCGTCTTCCCCGCCCCCGCGGGGGCTGCCACTCACCCGTGCTTCCCGCCCAGCATTCCGGCTGCATGACAACGCTGTCCTGAACTGAGATTCAAATTGGACCACTGCGTTTTACTGTCTACACTGACAGGTAGCAGCTCGCAAAGGTCTTTCCTAGGCCAACCTGGAGGTGGTAGGAATGGGAACCTTTGGCAGGCCAAGTAATTGCTTTATTGCAGATTTGGTGTCCCGTCCCCCCCAAATGCTGTGCTTATGTAGTATCCTGAAAGAGTATTAATTTTTAAAAGAATAATAAGGCTTAACAATTATTTTGGAAAAAAAATTGAAATTAAATTTTTACAGCAGAAGCTTATTAGTAAGACCCCAAAAAGCGAAAAATCAAACCATACTTTGCATCAGGACTTTCTGATCTGTGTGAAAATTCGAGACAATATGTGAAATATTTTTTTCCATTTCTCCATATATTTCTAGGGTATGGTCAACATCTCATTTTTTTCCCCATAGCAGATCAGTCAATTCATCAATTTCCATCATGTCAAAAACATTCAACATCCAGTTATTTGGTGTTGGAATGTCATCCTCTTTAATAAATGCAATTTTTGGTTTTAAACAAATTAAATACAACTTACTACATACTGACATTTTCATGGCTGGAATGTCCAATCGTGCAATTAAAAATGTCCAGGAGTCTTAGGTGAAAGGTGCTCTGTCGAACCGTGGCCTTCAAGTCTGGAAATGTTTTATTAGACTATTGGGCAATTTCTATTGCTACTGATATATTCTAGCTGTTTTTTTTTTTTGGACAAAGAACCACCACATTTTAAAAAATGAATATATGCTGGTGGAAAGAAGCCAACCTTAAACCTGTTCTTGCCTTATCTTTCTCAATAATAACTTACAAACAAAAGATAAGTACAAACTTGTACTTATCTTTTGTTTGTAAGTGTAATGCCAATAAAGGTTTCTAAATCTAAAATAACAACTTTCAATAAGGGCACAGTCCTAACCTGGAGTTAGGCCAGCAAAGTTTGGCCAGCACAAGGGTCACCGTGTAGTCCAAGCATACTTTACGGTGTCCCTTGTGCTGGCAAAACTTTGCTGGCCTAACTGTGCTGGTCTAACTCCAGATTAGGATTGCACCTTAAATCTGTATTGTCAGACAAGTCCACCAAAATCTACATCTACCCCTTTGCTGCAAGGAAAACGATCCTTTTTAAGGCAAGATTCAGTTTTTTAGGTGTGTGGGTCTGTAATGTAAAGTGTATACATATATAGCTGGACCTCATTATCTGTGGGGATCCCTTCTTGGACCCTGCCTGTGGATACAGATACTCACAGATAATGAAATCGGGGGGGACTTCCCAGATGTGACTGGGCGAGTCTGGGGCCTCAGAAGGCCTGCTGGAGACCTGCAAGTGCCTTTCGGAAGCCTTCTGTGCCTGGGGAAGCCTTTTCACACCTTGAAGGGTGGACTATATATGTGTGTGTACACACACACACACACACACACACACACACACACACACACACACCCTTCTTCACTCTTATAGACCCCTTTAAGAGGGGCTTCTTGCAGATTCCTTGAGAAAGATTCAGATCTGATTCCCAGAGGTATATGGATCCATTGCTGTTCATTATCCTAGGGCCCCAAATCTCTGTCCCAGCCTATTCTACAATAATCATCTTATCATAGGACTAGCGTTTTGTGACCCGGCGTTGCCCGGGGGCAGAAATTATCCCAAGGCTCTATTAGGAGGAGGAATGAGTTTGTTCTGCAGTGCACCCCCACCTCTGGGGGCGTATGGGGGGCCGCACCCCCACAGTATATCTGTCCAGATCGTAAGGAAGGAGTGTACCACGTGTGGTGCACATCATTCCAGGCGTTCCAGAGTAATGGTGGAACATACACACAAATATGCAAACCTCCCTCTAAAGCATGACATAGTGAGATCCATATATAGACATATAGAACCCGTCCCTGAAATAAAACAGTATTGATGACCTGGAACCCACAATGCACACTATCACTGTGACATGAATGAGGAAACAGGGACACCATCACCTAAGAGAGCAATATGAAGGTCCCACTTACTGTCTGCAGGTCCTGTGGCAGGATAGCCCTGACGTATGAGAAACAGGCAGAGGTGGCCTGTTAGCTCCCTGGACATAGGCCCCTCTCAGATCTGACTGGCTGCTGGAACTCTCTGGATCCTGCTCTTTCCACCCTGGCCCACTCAGGCCACGCAGGCCAAGCAGTTTAGTTTCACTTTCTGTTCTGCCTCTGTCTGGTAGCTGAGCTGCTGCAGAATCGTCTGTGACCACAGGGTGGCAGCAGACCTGTAGCCCAATGCAATCCCCTTGGTCCCTGACGATCCGGGCCCCCTCCCTGAAAAACGGGGGGCTGTAGGGGGGTCTGACCCCCGCAGTGATTCCTTCCAGGCTGCAAGGTACGTGTGTGCCAAGTTTCGTGCCCGTGGGTCAAGGGACGGAGACGTGTATAAGGAACATACATACATACCCACGTCCGTTTTTATATATATATAGATTTAACTATCGGGGATAATGTACAGGTGAAACAGGTGAGACACCTTCCTTAGCATCCCTCTCAACACAATCCTATTCACATTTAACTGTAAGCCCCCTTTTATTTAATGGAGCTTGGTCCCAGGTGAACTTGCTTGGGACTGCAGCCTTTGTATAGGAATTGTCCCTCTTAGTCATGTAGAAACAATAGCTAATGTTTATTGTTTAATTCTCTTGTCTAGGCTTGCCATGGATGTGTATCAGGATCCAAGTGTGACTGCAGCGGAGCAAAAGGAGAAAAGGTGAGTAGTTTTGTGGGTGTGTCGAGACCGTATCGAGTGCATTCATCAGCTGTTCATTGTTATAGCAGAGTTCTGGGCTGCGTATACTTCAGGTGAAGGTCTTACTATTGGATGTGCAGGCGGACTCCAATGGCCGCAGTTTCAGTTATATGTGGAAACAGGGTATTCTCCAGGCATGGTGGAGTCCAGAACATAACCCCTGCGGACATGTGGGATACGCCTGTATACAGCGATGGGATTAACAAACGACCTGGGGGAACGCTGGGCGGGACGTATGCAGAACTCCCGTGCAATTGGCTGCCCGTCCGTTCCGCCCTGCTGCCTTCCCCGCCACCGCGCGGGCCGCCCAGGCCTCGGAGGGGGTGCCTGCTCGCCTGGGGGCCCCCCCGGGTGCCTGGGCATGCAGCAGTGGGACGTGCCAACTGGGGGCAGCAGGCCCGGCCGGCGGGGACGGCAGCGGGGCGGAACAGACGGGCTGCCAATCGCGGGTTGCCAATTACGCGTTTGTCCCGCCCAGCATTCCCCCAGGTCGTTTGTGAATCCCATCGCTGCCTGTATAAGAATATACGTTTGTTAGGGTTGCAATGTCAATTGTTACAGTTGGGTTAAAACCATTCTTTAGAATTGTTGCAACTTTGTTTATTGAAAACTCTCTAAGTTGGTTAATATATTAATATGAGATGAGGAGGCAAGAGGTGATGAGAATCTTCTTATTTTGGCTTTGGTTCCTACCAAGGGTGATGCAGGTGTCTCCTGTTCCACCTAATGGGAACTTCTCCATGTGTTGCACGGTTTTATCTTGTCTCCCATACTACATCCACGTCCCTTGTGCTGGCAAAAGGGTTTTGCCAGCACAAGGGACGTGCAAGGATTTGCATTGGAGGATTTGACGTGCTCCATTTCTCCTTCGATCCTTTGCTCCAGTCGTAAAGTGGGTGATTCCAGGCCATTCAGGGCTCCTTGCAGATGTGTGGCAGGCCTCTGGTTACCCTCCAGCTGTGCAGAGAAAATATTGATGATAACATGATCAACATTATAATGGCATTGTACAAATCAATGGTAAGGTCACATTTTCTGGTTGCCAAATCTCAAAGAAGACAGAGTGGAACTGGAAAAGGTGCCGGAGATAGCAACCAAAATGTTTACTGGGCTGGGGCACCTCCCATTTGAGGAAAAGCCACAGCGCTTGGGACTCTTCAGAGAAAAGACTCCTGGGGCGGGGGGACTGTATGATTGAGACGTACAAAATTTTGCGTGGGATGGATAGAGTGCATAATGGGATTAATCACACTAAAAGAAGAGCGTTTATGTTAGCAAGATTCAATATATTCCCCTCTGCAGTCCATTTTGGTAGATTCTCTAACATTCCTCATGATTGCAGATTATGTTCTTTTTGCGCTCAAGAACCAGATACAATAGCCCATGTTCTATTACGCTGTCCGTCCTTCCAATCACTCCGCGATACCCATCTGAAATTTCTATTGTCCTCACTATCCGGTACCCCTAATGAAATTTTATCTGCCCTTCTGAGTGATGATATAGATATATATAAAATTTTAACAATGCTGTTGCGGAATTTTTAGCTTCGATTCTTAAATGGAAACCCTCTTTTTAACTCTCCTACCCTTTCACCCTGTCTCTTCCCCCTCCTGATTTTCTTAGTGTGTACCCCCATTCTTCTATTACTGTCTGTATTACTGTGTAATGCCAATAAAGGTTTCTTGACTCGAGTGCATAGAGGGATGTTTTTCCCCCCTCTTTCACAACACCAGAACTAGGGACAACCGCTAAATTTGAATGTTGGGAGAGTCTGAACATGCTAACGAAAATATTCCTTTTTCCAGTGTGTAATTAGTCTGTGGAATTCCTTGTCTGGCCTAGATGCAGTGGCGTTATTCACCCGGTACGCTGGGCGGGACTTACCTTTGAGCGGCAGTCCGCCCGTTGCGTCACGCCGCGTTCCGCCGTGTTCCCGCCCACCAGTGGGCGGGAACGCGGCGTGACACAACGAGCGGACTGCTGCTCAAAGGTAAGTCCCGCCCAGTGTACCGGGTGAATAATGCCACTGCCTAGATGGCTTCAAAATTTGACAAAGACCATCAAAGGTTTCAATCCATGTTGGGCCTACACAGCCTCCTGGTCTTAAGAGACTCAGAACGCCAGTTGCAAGAAAGTGGCATTGGGATGCAGGCATTTTGTTGCTCCCTGAGGCATCTGGTGGGCCGCTGTGGCATACAGGAAGCTGGACTAAATGGCCTGATCCAACAGGGCTCCTCTTAGGTTTTTATTTAACTTGTGAATTTGAGAGCGAGAACCACTCCAAAGTGGCCTGAGGTGGTTGTCCTCCGTGCACGATTTCAGCATCAATCCAGTTGGCTCCTCTTTCAAAACAGTGATCCAGAGGAAACAGGTTTGCCTCCTCCAGAGGCCACAGTTTAGCCCTCCAGTCACAGGGCTGTCGCATCGACTGTGAAGCTGCAAATCTGGGATTTCAGATTCTAGAAAGGCTTGCTACTCAATGGTCAAACTAGCTGTGACCAGGCAACTGATTGCATTTATAATGATAAGCCCAGTGCTGAATGTACTAACGCACTTTTCATGTTTTAGCTGGATGTAGCCAGTGGTGTCATCTAAATGATTTAAGAACAGGTACTCACTTTTGATTGGCACGTGTCGGGACCCGCCTACCGGAAGTGACGTCATAAGCCAGAAGTGAGGTCGTGGCAGGAAGGGACATGAAAAAAGACCTTTTTGAGGCCTCAGACGATTTTAAACTGACCCATCAGTTGCAACAGTATTCCACAGCACCCCCAGAACATGTTAAGGAGGCCTGGCATCATGTTAAAGTGACCCAACAGTCCCAAAACCCCAGAGCAGCTCATTTTTCAGTGGCAAGGCAAGGCAAGGCTCCACTTGCTGCCTACCTGGCTCTGAGAACATGCAGGCAACTCAAACATGCAGGAAATTCAAACGTTGCAGGAGGTGGAGTCAACGAGTGGGCGGGCGAATGGGCGGGGCCAACCGTAATCCTAGAAACCGGTACTCGCCTACCCCCGCGTACCCCCTGCATGACGTCACTGGATGTAGCCTTTACCACAACACTGTAAGACAAGTACATATTGTTGCACCATACTGCAGATGGAAAGACTGAGGCTGACTGACGTGTCTAAGAGCACCTAGTACCTAGCAGAGGTGAGATTTGAACTAGGGAAGTCCAGATTTGCAGCTCACTCTCATAGTTAACTGTGGATCGCGGCTCTGTTTATGCATTCACATATAACAGGTCTTCTTTTCACAGGGTAATAGGGTTGCATCCCTCCCTTGTGGTCCATTGCTAAGTCCTCCCCCGTCGTATACAGTTAGACCTTGGTGTCAGTGGGGGATCAGTTCCCAGACCCCCGGCAGATACCAAACCCATGGATACTGAGATCTGTGGGGGGTGCTCGGAGGACCTCTGGAATTGCCTTCTGGTCACATCCACAAGTGTTCTGAGGCCCAGGGAGGCTATGTGCAGCTTCTCTGCCCTTAGAAGACCTCCGAGAGGCACTTGTGGTTTGCCAAGGTACCAGAAGTGCTTCTCGGAGGCTTCTGGAATGGTCTTCAGAGAAGCGAGGTTGTCGCGCACAACCTGCCCTCAGAACGTATCCTGATGGTGACCAGAAGGCACTGCCCGTACATCGGAAGGTTCTCTGTGGGCCTTCCTGACGTGGATTTGAAATCTGTGTTGGGTCAAATCCGGCATTGAGTGTAAAAGGAGAACCCAGTGTACACAGCAGCGTCATGCAGCCAGAACGCTGGGCGGGAGGAATGGGTGGGCGGCAGCCCGCGGGGAAGACAGCGAAGCGGAGCGGTACGCAACGGGGGGCTGCCGCTCACCCATTCCTCCTGCGGGGGCGGGGAAGACAGCGAAACGGAATGGTATGCAACGGGCAGGCTGCCGCTCACCCGTTCCTCCCGCCCAGCGTTCCGGCTGCATGATGCCGCTGAGTGTACAGTATGTGAACAGAGCAGGTGCATAAATTACATGCACATAGACCTCCCAGCCCTCATCTAGGCAGGTGCCTTCAACATTGATCCCTCTAGCTTAGCAATGTCTGCTATGGGTTTCCAAGGTTTCAGGCTGATATTTTTCTCTACTCTCCTCCTCCTAGTCAAGTCTGGCCCGTACATATTTATCTCCTCGGGGTATTGTTTGCTGTTGCACTTGAAAAAATATCAGACACAACTCCTACTGCAGGGGCTTGTTGTGTTGACCCTCTCTTACACAACTTCATGAGGCTGCTAGAACTTGTTGGACCTTTCCTGTTCCAACCTGTTGCGTGGGTCTTACCTAAATTTTTTTGGGTAGGTAAGTGAAGTAGATTTGTACAGTCTTTTGGCACAGCTTGGCTAGGGGGCAGTCTGTATTTGCCCTGGCCCTGGCTCAGGGGGTGAGTGGGCTAAGCAAAAAATAACCGAACAGATAGGAGGCAGCAAGCCCGGGTTTGTCACTGAGAGTGCCCTTGGCAACTGGGGGCAGCCCCAAATCGCCGATACGTGTTTGATAAATCTCTTTGCAAATGTGTGCGTCACATTTTTTATTTTGTCAGCTTGGCCAGTGCAATTTCTATTTATGCAAAGGCAGACAGACGTCAAGGGATTTGTGCCAAAATGCGCATCTCTGATACCCTCACCCAGTGATGTCATGCAGGGGGAACGCGGGGGAACTCAGTTCCACTAGTTAAAATTAGGGCTGACTCCGCCCACTTCACTCTCCCTTCCCCCCTCCCAATTCCTCTGCAAAGAGCTTTTCTTCTTGGTTGGCCGGCACTCAGAGGGTTAAAGGGAGTGACTCCGGATTCCTAGGGGGGCGGAGGCAGTGATGTCATTCAGGGGGAATGGACCAGAACGGGCGTTCCGGATCCTAACGGGCTCCGTGGCTGGTTCCGGGTTCCCGACAAGTGCCAATCAAAAGTGAGTTCCTGTTTCTAAATCATTGGAATGATACCCCAGGGGCAAATTTATACCTTCCATTTCCAATAGAACCGGAACACTACTTTGTTTGGTCACTTGCAAGGTTGCGTTTTCCTCAGATCCTGGTGTTTTTGTTTTGGTTACGTTTTGGTAGATACTGCATAGGTCATGCACAGGGCTGGCCCTTCAATGAGGGGGGGACAGTCTGGCCCTCTACTCGACACCTCCTGTTCCACTTTCTCCTCCTCTGTACATTCCAACCTGGGTAGTGGGAAGAGCAAAGGTTGGCATATCACCCAGTGGTGTCATTCAAATGATTTAGGAACAGGAACCCACTTTTGATTGGCACTTGTCGGGAACCCGGAACCAGCCACGGAGCCTGTTAGGATCCGGGACGCCCGTTCTGGTCCGTTCCCCCTGAATGACATCACTGATATCACCCAAAAAGCGGGGTAGCATTTGGCCTGGCACTTCAGGGGCTGGGAGATCTGGGCCAGCCCTGGCTAAGGATAATGAATGGCCAGTTCTCTCTAAGAACGTGCAAGAAACATTTTTGTGCTGCTGTGCATTATTGAAAACCTCACTTGTGTCATTATTCCTGTGTCAAAATCACACTGGGTTTGTGCCTTGGTTCTTTACAACAGTCGGAACCTGCTATCTGTGGGGTTTCAGAACCCCCCTGCAGACACTTAGATCCACGTTTAAAGCCCTTTAAAAACAAAATCGTGCCCAAACCAAGGCTCCTACCTTTTCCTGGCCAAATTGTGCCATGTCCAAGCCTGTAGAGCTGTTTTTCGCATGGAAAGACCCACTTCCAGGTCACATGGAGGGTTCTTTCTTCTCCCAGGCTAAAAAACACTTCTGCAGGCTTGGAAATGGCGCAGCTTGACCATGAAAAAGTAGGAACCCTGATCTGGCACTCTTAAAGCCCTTTAAAAAGTGAAGATGTGGAGCTCCAGTATCCTCTGGCACCTGCGATACATCAGATCTGCGGATGCTGGACCCGCAGACCCCGTGGTCCGACTGCATTTCATCTGCTTTCGGGGGTGCTGCTTTTTTCACTTCCCAAGTCTGCCAATGGGAGATCAGGCTGCAGGGGTGTCAGGATGTCCTGTGGGCAGCGACGGGATCTACAAATGATCAGGGGGAATGCTGGGCGGGACTTAGGCGGGACTTCCGCTTGAGTGGCAGCCCGTCCATAGCGTTCCACGGCTGCTCTGGCCTCAGGGGGACTCCTGCTCGCCATGGGAGACAGGTGAGGGTCGCGCCAGGTGCCTGGGCGAGCAGCAGGGGGCGCGCTAACCGGGGGCAGCCCCCCCCCCCGAGGCCAGGACAGCTGCGGAACGCTACAGACAGGCAGCCAATCACGCGGAAGCCCCGTGTAAGTCCCACCCAGCGTTTCCCCTGATCATTTGTAGATCCCGTCGCTGCCTGTGGGGCTGTGTTTCTTTTCTCCCCGGTACCCTGGTTATTTTCTGGGATACAGAGCAATCAAATTCCTCCTAACCCAAATAGCTCCAGATGAATAATACGTAGGTTGTCCATTCTTGGCCGTCTCGGACGATTGGAAGTTCATTCATGGAAAGAAGTTATTTTGCCCTTAGGAAGACAGCTTGTCATTAGTGAGGGCTAATCAGGAACCCTCATATCTGATGCACCATTTTGCGGCTTCAGGGCGTGTTTTGTAGAGAGGAATGTTTCATCATGTGAGGCCGTCGTGGCAGCGATGCACCTCTTTTGCTCTGAAAACTGAAGTGGTTCTGCTTTGATGAGTTGGAAAGCATCTTCAAGGCCATCTAGTCCAACCTCATAAGAACATAAGAAGAGCCCTGCTGGATCAGGCAAAAGGCCCACCTAGTCCAGCTTCCTGTATCTCACAGCGGCCCACCAGGTGCCCCAGGGAGGCATGAGACAACAAGATGCTTGCATCCTGTTGCCACTCCCTTGCACCCGGTACTCTGAAGTAGCCCACCACCATTGTAAGGAGGTTGCACAATCCATCATTGCCTATAGCCCACGATGGACTTTCCTTCCAGAAATCTGTCCAATCCCCTCATAAAGGCATCAAGAGCAGATGCCATCACCACCTCCTGTGGCAAAGAGTTCCACAGATTAACTACCCACTGGGTGAAAAAGTACTTCCTTTGATCTGTTTTAACTCTCCCAACCCTCAGTTTTAGCGGATGCCCCCTGGTTCCGGTGTTTTGAGAGAGGGAAAAGAACATCCCTTCATCGACTCTATCCCTTCCGTGCATAATTTTGTATGTCTCAATCATGATGGAAACAGGAAAATCCTCTCTAGAGCATTGCCAAAAGGAACCTGCATCTGGCTGTCTGATCCTAGGTTTGTCCACCCAACGTGTTTGCTGCTGTCACACAAAGGCTGAGCTTTTGCAGCAATAAAAATTGCTGTCTGAATAATTGACTAGGTCCGCATGTAGGCCTGCAAAAAGCCGTCCCCAGCCTGAGCAGGGCTTACTGTTCCCTGCTGCTCCTCTGTATCTTGCAAGCCAGTGTCGGCAGCAAGTTGCATGACAAGAGTCACATCTGCTGGGGTTTTCTTTGCACAGCGGTTCCAGGGATTGGCGACTGCTGGACTCGGTGAAAGTGAAATTAAGCTGCAAACCACCTCAGGGATTGTGAATCTGAATTTCCAAACTGATTGGAAAAGTGCAGTCCTGTCATGTTTCACGTTAATGTCAATATGCTGCTACAGATACCGTTTTTTGGATGAGGTTCTTTGTCAGTACCTGTCCTCCTTAGACCTTTTCTAGGGTGCCACACCCTTTTTTTATCCGAGTGGCTCAAGCCAGTGAGATCATACCTTGGCATCAACACCTGCCAAGCATTTTACTGCACATGTATATGTGTTAAGTCTAAGGATTAGTCTCTTTGGCAGTGAGGGCAGGTTAAATGAGGTTGCAGTGCCACAAATCCAGGTAAGCTCCTTTTCTGTGCGTGCGCGTGTGCTCAACAGCACATCATGAACCACTGTCATGAACAACAGAGGTCTGTGAAACTCAACGTGGTGTGGAGAAAGTGATTTGGAGAGAGCTTTCTGTCTCCCGCAGTACAAGAAGATGGGGTCACCCAGGGAAATTGATGGGGGGGGAGCGAACTACTTGACTCA
Organism: Lerista edwardsae; assembly: GCA_029204185.1. Lineage (NCBI taxonomy): Eukaryota > Metazoa > Chordata > Lepidosauria > Squamata > Scincidae > Lerista > Lerista edwardsae. Next base: position 22 of record JAJKFI010017748.1, on the reverse strand, counting down.
CAGTATGGCAATTGGAATTTGC
>JAJKFI010017744.1:0-11650 GCA_029204185.1 Lerista edwardsae | reverse complement strand
TGCCAGTTTCAGCCAGTTCTGGACTGTGAGATGTGAAACTGCAACACACCCCACTCAGTTCCTCCCTTCCCCCAGAACTGCCCTTGCGCAAGCGGAGTCCGGCTGGCTCAAGGGCAGCTCGGTGCCAGAACTCTTGAGCTGACACTACTGCTAGTATTGGACCAAGAGATCTAGCGCCTATGCAGGACTGTCAAGTCAGCACCCCAGCATTGGCACTAGTGACATTGTGCCGACGCTAGCACATAGCACATAGTGTCGGCACAATGTCACTTATAGGATTGCGCCCTAAGTCTATGATAGTCTGAAATATCTGTATTAGAGTCTGTATAGCTAAGATTCTACAGATTTTGGCTGTGCACCTGGGGCCCTGCAAAACATCTTTCCAATTAGGCCTCACAGCTCCTAAGGCCCCGAGTACATCATACTTACAGTTCTTCAGATCTTTCACCAAAAGTGGAGACTGTGCTTGAAATGTGTCCACTTGACACGAGAACTCAGAATTGCCAACCTTCCCCCAAGCAGTAAAAACAACAGGCCCCAGGAATCAATCAATCAATCACTAGTATTTATATACCGCTTTTCAACACAAAGTTCACAAAGCGGTTTACAGGCAAATAATAACATTAAAGTTAAATGGCTCCCTGTCCCAAAAGGGTTCACAGTCTAAAAGAATGGAGAACACCACCAGCAACAGCCACGAGAAAGACACTGTGCTGGGATGAAGAGGGACAATTGCTCTCCCCCTGCTAAATATAAGAGGACACCACTTGAAAAAGTGCCTCTTGCCCAGTTAGCAAGGAATGTGGCTCTTCCTTGACTTCATAGCTTCAGCTCAAGTTAGGAACACTGTTCACCTGTTGGTGCTGATAGATGGCTTTGCTCCACCATCCAGTATACATGAGTACAGTCATGATTTCAAGAACCGCCCAGTGTTATCCAACATTGTTACTCACAAAATAAGACAAGCTCCTGAATGCAGCAAGTAATTATGCTAGTCTATCATTATGTGTTTGTCCTGCTGCTACGGATGCATCAGGGGCAGGTGGCTGGCTTTTTGCCTTTTCCCAAAAGAGGCAATGGCAGGCAGCCATTCTTGAGAATCTCTAAGACGGTGTGCTTGATGCACAGATGGCTGTAAAGGTAATATTTTCGGTCAAGTTGGCATCACTTACAGATTACCTACTTAGAGCTGTTTTCAAAAATTCAAGACAATAGAATCAAGATGGAAATATATTAGTCCAAGTAATTCAGACCCCTACTCTAAGCATTCTGGCAGTCGTGTATCAATCTGGCATGCTTCCTCTCCCTCCCCTCACCCCGCCCCAGTGCAGCCAGCCAGTGGAGAAGATACCTCATCTCATTGTATTACTAACAGTCTCTTTTCAATAAAACTCTCTATGAGTTCATCCTATTGGCTATTTCTAGAGAAAGGAGATCTCAGCACGTGTCCTGTAATGGCACCACATCCTGTAGTATGACATTGCTACTTTGAAATATGTAGGTGCATAACATAATGAGGCAGTGGTTCCACAGTGTAAACACATTGTAGCACAACTCATTCAATGACACAGGCCCCAGTTCTATCCAAATCACCCCCAATGATGCATGTGCACCAAGGAGGCATGTGCTGCAACCTCTGGTGTGGGGTGGGCAGTTCAGTTGGAGTTGCAATAGAATCGAGGAGAGAGAAAGAGTGGGAAGGGAGATAGGATATGGTTGCACGTGAGTGCCGCCAATCCTGGCTCCTCCCTCACTCAAGGCAAAGTCCCAACCTGGAGTTAGGCTGTTTGGCTGTTTGGCTGGCAAAAGGGACACCATAAAGTACGGTATGTTTGGACCACTCTCTGAGTCAGAGAGACAAGCACACAGACGCGAGCCATCCATCCTGACTCCGAGAGTGGTCCAAATGCACTTTATGGTGGCCCTCGTGCTGGTCTAACTGTGCCAGCCTAACTCCAGGTTAGGATTGTGCCCCAAGAGTGGTCGTAACATCATAAATGACACCCCAATCCCATGCATATCTACTTGCAAGTAAGTTCCACTGAATTCAATAGGACGTACAGTTCAGTGTGTATAAAACTGCAGCCTAGCAGTCCCTCATATAAACATTATCTTACCTCTCACATTTTTCTCATTGACTCTGCCAAGCACACACTTGATGTGGTGCTCTTCAGGTTAAATGTAAGTGTTATTTTATTGCATCCGTTTCTAGCTCAGAGCTACCTTTAAGAAAAAGGTTAATGCGTAGTATGGCCATAATGATAACGAAGGAACCATCCAGAACACGTGTACGTTCTCCCCCTATGAGGCCCAATCTTTGGAATCTGCTTCATATAACAGAAGTGTTTGTAATTAGAGCTAATGGAGTTAGCTGAGACCACAGGAGGGGGAGAAGAGCTTTGATCCCAGGTGGCCTCATAACAAGAAAGCCCTCAGTGAGGGAGCACTCAGAAGTGGAAAAATATTACCGGCATTTGCTCCCAAAAATCACTGCTCTACAACCAAGTTTGCAGTTTTATCTGCAGAGCCAATTTCATTTTCCAGCTACGTTCTTTCAACATTCTTATCAACTACAATATTTCAAGGATCTGTTCTGAACAAAAATTACAACCAGACTTTTTTTTAAAAAAACAACAACACGTACACAAACATTTCTGTGATGGTTTAAAAAAAAGTATTGTGCACTATTATCTACTCAAAGTAAGTGATACTGGCTGCAGTCCTAGTCACGTCTAGAGACTAAAATGAAAATCCCATTTTGAATTCAGTGAGATGGAAACAGGAGAGAGAGAAAAAAGTGGCACCAAATCAAACTTTCTCCAAGCAGAATATGCAGTATATGAGCTGGATCAGACATAACTTGTCTTAGCTGGCCCCTCTTTGCCTGATTAGAGTCATGTACTTCCATGTCCCCCTCCCAAGACGAGTTCTCTTTATCTTTCGTGTGTGTGTGTGTGTGTGTGTGTGTGTGTGTGTGTGGGTGGGTGGGTGGGTGGGTGGGTGTCTGAAGCATCCCCTCACATGTGTTTCATATATTTGTTCAAAACAATATTTGAACTGTGTGTGAAGCAGAAGTTCAGACAAATGGTCCTCTGATTAGGAAAAGGCAGAAGCATGAGTGTCAGTATCTCATTTCTGGAGGCCCTGATGCAAAGTTGTGGGCATCCGATGATGGTAATTCAGTTAATGAACTTTGGTTGATGAATCTACCCATGTAACTGATTCATCCTGCACTAATTTGAAGCACAGTTTGGGGGACCTCTACATTTGATGGAGATCTCTGTAGCCGTAATGCTGACTCTCCACTTTTGATGACACTGCAGTGAATGAATGGGGGGGATCTAAATGCTGAATGTGGGGATAGTTATTCCATATGATTTGGAATGCTGTGTATTGTAATGTGAAGTGTGGCTGGGTGGCTGACTGCTATAGGCTCCCTCTCCACATTGTCAGTATTAAATGTGGGGATTAACTTTTAATGTGGCTGGGCTTTTGATACCAGCTGCAATGCCAAAGTTGAACCCACAACCACAGTCAGATTTCCCTGTGTCATGACTGCAATGCCACATCCCTGAACATGGCTGATTGCCACAGGGCCCATAGAACTGGGTCTATGGTCTACAGTCTACAGAATCTACAGAATTCTGGGTCTATGGTCTACAGTCTACAGAATGCCACCCCACGTCCCAATGATTTTAATAAAGGATTTTTTGGGGGGGGAAAATGCAAGTTGGGCCAAATAATTCATCCAGCTAGAAGCAGAGGCTTTTGCTATCCCAGCTGTGTCCTTTCTAATCTCAGCAGGCAGCACAACCACTAAACGGCAGGAAATGGGCGAGTTTCTCCTGTCCATCTAGTTATTTCTGGACACCCAAACTTTGAGATGAGATGAATGCATAAGAAGTTGTTCTAGCAAGAACGGCAGCCATTCAAATTATGCACGGGTTGTCTGCTAAGACGTCCTCAAACTTATGAGATGACAGGTAGTGCCAAGCTTTTGAATAATTCAAGCTTGAAATGGAGAGAAAGGCACTGTAAAGATCAAGGTTGGAATAGGCAAAGATGCAAAATATTTTCAGCAAAACAGTGTAGTTACATTGTTTTAGTAACCCAGAACTTTTAGGTGTTAGCAACCCAGAACTACAAGAACTTTTGTTTCTTTATTAGTAAAAACGTTGCATTTTATCACCAATGTATTATGCAGTAGACCAGTGGTTCCCAAACTGGTCACGAGCCGATTTCAGGTGGGTTGCAAAGCATTGAGAGCAGCCATGTTGAAAATATGGGAAGATGAGATGCTGGAAAGGGCTGCGTGGTTGTTTTGCTTGTGTCAAGGTTGTAATTGGCTTTTCCCCTTTCTGATTCACTTTGCTATTGGAAAATGGCCGAGAAATAACCCAACTGATTGCTTGCTCAAAAGAGACCATCCAATGTCTCATGACTTGCTTGCCCAAAACAAATGACTGGTTAAGTTCATTAATTTCTGGGCAATCCAATTGGTTCTTATGCCCAGCCAATTCACCGCAGGCAGACTTCCCACAAAGAAGGTGAGAACACCTTCAGGTTTGGCCTATTTCATCTCCTGGTTTGAGGGTGTCCTAGTGCGGTTCTACACATCACTGATGAGAATGCCATTTCTTTGTTACACGGAGTCTTGTCAATCTCGCCTTAGTCTTATGACCTCAATATCCTGCTTTGGGAAGGCTTGTGTTAAGTATAAACATTTTGGCTGTATGATTGAATGCTGGAAGACACATGGAAAGACAGCAAACAGGTTGACCTTAGATCTTTGGTAAATGCTCAAAGCTCTGCTTTGACATTAGAGTAGCACCAGCACATGTTTAGAAAAAGATTTACGTGTCCATCAAATCCTTAACGAGATTTATTAAAGATGGTGTTTCCTGCACAGAAAAAAAGTGTCTGCATGCTCTTTCTGTTCCCACACTTGAGCTACAGTACATAAAAAGAGAACAGTAAGGAAGCATCCTTTCTCTATACATTCTTTTTTTGTTATCTACAAACCATTGCTGTTCTCCATGGAAAACAGCCACTTCCTATCACCACTTGAGTGCAAATCCTGATGGGAATGCTCAATCACAATATGAACCCCCCGCCCATGCCCCAAAATAAAAAAGTGGAATTGCCAAATGAAAGTTAAGTATTATGTAACTGAATAATCAGGAATAATGTCACAATTCTAGCAATGGAAACACTGAATTAATGGATTCAATACCAAATTATGTGGAGTGGCACTATCTATCACAGATCTTTAAAAACCTGGATGGAGTTTTATGAGCTTGACCTGAGTTTTAGAAAAAGTAATGTCCATTGTTGGTGCTATAACTTATGAGTTTAACAAAAATAGTGTAAAAATGCATTGCTGGTAAAAATAGATTGTAACTAGAGGGGTAACTGACTGATTGAATGTGGCTCCAATGGGTCGTTGGAAATGGTCACCTGACCTAATTCTGCTAGGTCTAAATGCCTCAACTGCACCACTGTTGTTTCTGCCATATGTTGTTTTTTTGTTATAAGTAATTCAATTCTTTTGATTTGGGTTTTTGAACAATTTCCAATGTGAGTAAAATGTTATGTGTGCCAGTATCTATGTCAGGGTGCAATCAGCGGCGGCATTCAGCTGGTACGTTGGGCGGGACTTACCTTTGACCGACAGTCCGCCCGTTGCGTAACAGTACGTTCCGCTGCTTTCCCACCCGCCGGGGCGGGCGGCAAAGCGGCGGAACGCGCCATTACACAATGGGCGGACTGTCGGTCAAAGGTAAGTCCCGCCCAGCGTACCGGCTGAATGCCACTGCTGGGTGCAATCCTAACCTGGAGTTAGGCCAGCAAAGTTTGGCTGGCACAAGGTCTGCTGTAAAGTGCATTTGGACCAGTCTGAGTCAGTGGGGATGGCGCACGTCTGTGTTCTGGCCTCTCTGACTCTGAGAGTGAGCCAAACATACTTTGCGGTATCCCTTGGGCCAGCCAAACCTTGCTGTCCTAACTGTGCCGGCCTAACTCCAGGCTAGGAGTATGCTCTGAGTATCAGCCTGCTTGTGTCTGAGTAGCAAACATATTATCAGTACTTAACAAAATAGCCATCTTATTTTGCAGGGAGGAAGCAGATGAAAAAGGGCCAAATTTAAAAATGCAATAAATATCACTCAAAATCCTAGACGTGAAAGGCAATATTAGGCACAGCTTATATTTCATCAGACTGCACCGATCAGGAAATCACTTTGATGGCTTAATTCTCCTATTTTAAGTTATGGTTGGGTTTGATATCTTGCTGTCGGAGACATAGCATATTTACCTACGGTTATCAAATTCCACATATCTGGTGAAACAGAAATATTTGATTAGTTTCAAGCTGTGCTGCTAATCATAGCAACTTAGGAGTAAATTCCAATGAAATCAATGGGTCTTAAGACAAGCGCACATAATATGAGTGCCTTGAGTCCATTAAAATCCCTCCCTGGAAGTCTGCCCACAGTGTAAGTCATTCTTGAGCACCAGCTAGCCCACGTTGACAGGGAAAATTTTCTTCATGCCACCACAGATTGATGTTTTTTATGTATACTTTTTTTCCTCAATAGATCTGTGAAGAAAAATGCACTGCTTGGCAAACTACCACATCGGGATCGTTCAGCGAGTGGAGACAGCTGCCACAGGAAGTGATTTAACATGGTCTGCACATGGTGGTTCTAAGCAAATGTCCTTTGAACTGAAGTGCAAATTCTATTAAAGTTCAATCAATCTTCTTATTATCCAAACCTTACCCATGTGTTTTCCATCACGCATCATAATCAGTGCAACCTTTTGGAAACAGCACTCTTTGTTATCTAAAGTAATGATCTGCATGTTTTGGAGTTCTCAAGACTGGTTGAATGGGTGAGAGAAGCATTTTCAGCACGATGATAAGAATACTTGCATAATCAGGTCAGAGTTGCAGGCGGGCGAAAGCTCAAGTGCGGGCAACCTTTTCCAAATTTAGAGTTCATAATTCTCAAAAGACACTTAGGGAATATTTGGCGACTAATGTAGCTTTTAGAAGCATGATTAGAGAGAAGAAGAAGGAGTTCACTAAAGCCCAATGGCATAAGTTACATTCTGCTATAGTCCAAAATGATGCCAAAGCTTTTTGGAGCATCACGCGTGGGAGCTTTAGAAATTCTCCGGAACCAATAGGCAATATATCAAATCAATCCTGGATTGACCATTTTTCAAAATTATTATCGGTCATGGACAAGGAGAATATGTCAGGTCCCTCCCCAGATATAGTAAACCTCCCGGCTTGGTCGCCGGTGACTGTGGAGGAGATTCTCCCCCTTATTCAAGGCCTTAAACTCGGTAAAGCAGCTGGTGCAGATGCCATCCCAGCTGATTGGATTAAGGCTGACATGCCTTTCTGGATACCCTTGTTAGGTAAACTATTTACAGCTGTTAACTCCACGGGACTTTTTCCTAAAGCATGGCTCAATTCTATAATTGTCCCAATCTATAAGAAGGGGGACCCTCATAATCCAGCTAACTATCGACCGATCAGCCTTTTGTCAATTGTTGGTAAGCTATATGCTAAATACCTATTGAATAAGGTGCTCTTGTGGACTCAGAAATATAATATCATACGGCCTGAGCAGATAGGTTTTAGAAAAGGCAAATCAACAATTGATCACGGCCTTATATTGAAACATCTGGTCACTAAATACGTCATCAATCAAAAAACTAAAGTGTTTGTGGCCTTTCTCGATCTCAAATCGGCATTTGATAGTGTGGATAGGGACCTACTTTGGCACAAACTACAAAATCTTGGAATAGATAAAAGACTTTTACATCTTATTAAGGGGCTATACTCAAATAATATGTGCCAAGTTCGTACCTCTTCATCTGGGAGTTTAACAAAGGAATTTCCCACAAATAGAGGGGTTAAACAGGGTTGTTTGCTAGCCCCGATCTTGTTCAATATTTTTCTGAATGATCTGGCACCCTGTTTAGATATACCCGAGGGCCATCCTCCTAAATTGGGAAATCGCCATGTCTCGATTCTTCTTTACGCCGACGATGCGGTGATTATATCCCGCACTCGTATCGGGCTTAAAAGGTTACTAAACAAATGCCTTGAGTATTTTTCAGGAAATAAGTTACAACTCAACTTTGAGAAATCTAAAATTCTTGTGTTTGCCAGGACATGGAAGCCAAGGAAATGGAGGTTAAATAAGGTGGAGTTAGAGCATAATCAGGTCAGGTGGTGGTGAGCCCTGGAACAGAGCCCTATGTTGGGCCCCACAATGTCAAGTGACCACTCCATCATGGTGGTGGGAAGCCTAGGCTCCCTGGGCCATGCCCTGGTTGGCTCAGCTATAGGTGGCAGCAGTTGATGCTCCTCCTTCAACAATGGCACCATTTTAATTTCTTTGACTCTATATTGGGACTCTACAGGGAGGCAGGGAACACAAAGCGATGTGTAGAAGCAGCATATTGCAACTGACTGAGAATGCAATCCTAATCTGGAGTTAGGCTGGCACAGTTAGGCCAGCAAAGTTTGGCTGGCACAAGGAACACCGTAAAGTATGTTTGGACCACTCTCGGAGTCAGAGAGGCCAACACACAGACATGCACCATCCTCCCTGACTCCGAGAGTGGTCCAAATGAGTTTTACAGTGGCCCTTGTGCCAGCCAAACTGTGCTGGCATAACTCCAGGGTAGGATTGCACTCTTGTTATGGGCTTTAAAGAAGAGATAAGGGTGAATGGTAGTCAAAGCTCTATCTCTGTTCCATGGGAGGAATGGACACATTGCAAAGGCATAAGAGTGCAAGGAAGGAGAGCTTAAAGGAAAGATGCAAAGTTCAGTCTTCAACGTATTGAGCTTGAGATGACGATGAGTTTATATGACAGCCCACCTTCAGTGATTGGGAAATGTCAGCTGCTGATGGTTTCAAAATAGCAATGTTATAAAAGCCTATCTTAACATATATCTGACATGGTTTTCACCTGATCAAGTCCATGGGATTTCAACAGCTTGCTTTTAAGCTTGGCCCTTATTTATTCGAGTGGCCTTCCTGCTTGCTCTGTCTTCTTTCCTGGATATATAAAATGAACACATGCAGGCTTCCAGTTTGTACAACTTCCATATTATCACCCCCACCCTTCCACCTCCACTGTATTGAAGCACAAATACTGACAAGCAGGTTGAGGAAAAGTGGACCTGCAATTCTCATGAATGAGATAAAAGTAAAGATCTCACTTAATTCAGGGCCCAATCTGATTCTTCCCCCCACCCCCCACTGGTGCAGCTGCACTGAAATGGAACATGCTGTATCCAACAGAGGGGCAGATTGGGAGGCTTCAGAAGAGAATTTAAATCCCTTTACCACCCTGTAAGCTTCCTGCTTCACAGTGGGTCTCCTCAGACCTGCACCAGCTCTTTAGATGGCACACGACTGAGAAAAGAGAAAAGACCGAGGGGATAAGATCTGGCGTGTGCCAATGCTGCCAGATCTACCCCTCCTGCAGATTCCCTGCCTGCTTTCCTTCCCCTCCTGGCCCAGATTCACCCCCTCCAAAACCTGTCTTACCTGCTCTGGCTACCATTCTGGGGTCCAGCAGCTGATGTGGAGTTCCGCTGCCACTTGCAGCAGTGCTCCCCAAAAGGCTTCTGACAGAGTGCTCCTCACACGGTTGGTAGCCATTTTGGGACCACAGAACTCAGAGCATGTCAAAGTTGATCTGTGCAGGTGGATCAGATCAAGGAAGGGTGTAATTCACAGGCTCATATGCCCTAATACCAACCCAGGGCCCATATGAGTTGTGAACTATTCTTTAACAGGGTGTGTCCTTAAGCGCTTACATCCAGTAGTGTCATTCAGTAACAAGGAGACGGAACGCGAGGCGGGACTTACCCCTTGATTGACAGGGAGCCCGCGACGCGTCGCCGCCTGCCTTTCCGCCGCGGGGACTCCTTCCGGGTGGTGCGCCCCTCCATGGCTCTCCTAAGCACCCAGCGTGCCACCCAGGCAAGCGGGCACCCCCTCCGAAGCCAGGGGTGCCAGCGCGGCGCTCGGCAAGGCGGCGACGCGTCAGAAACGGGCAGCCAATCAGGCGGTAAGTCCCGCCTCGCATTCCGTCTCCTTGTTACTGAATGACACTACTGCTTACATCCAAGGCAACAAGCAGAGGATGTGTCTCTGCTACCAGCCTGGGACCACAGCTAAGAGGACTTCTCCAAAAAGGAATAAACTGTCTCTTAAATCCACAGGCAGAACTAGCCCCACTTACATGGCTCTATCCCAAATCAATGAAGCTTAACCAAAACTTATGGGGTGCCCAAGCAGCAAGACTGAATTTAGTATGGTTCCCAGTAATCACAAATAAAGTCTACAGCTTAACTATTTCCCTCACCTTAAGGTTTCCTTAACCTTATCACAGTTACAAAACTCGAAAAGCACTTTAAGAACCAACAGAGATACACTTTAAAATAAGAAAAAGAAACTATACTCCTAACACAAGACTATGCCCTAGTACCTGCAAGGTGGCTAGCCTTGCTGGTTCACCACCTTTTTAGTCCAAGCAGGCAGCAAGTCCGTGTTGGGCCTCTTTAGATAGACAAGGAGAAGGCAATCTGAAGTTCTGGAGATCTGAAGGACTGATGATATTCTCTGAAGATGGTCTGATGGTGTCTTGATGGTATCCTGAAGATCTGACTGGTGGTGTGTGTCTGTACCCTCAAAACTGGGTATCTTTATACCCACTTTAGTATAATTAATTATCCAAGCAGGATAAAGGTCAGACCTCTTCCTGATGGAATGTTTGGAGGTTCCATCCTGTTCAGAAAAGGTTATGTAAACAAATCACTAATTCTAAGTGATGGGTCTCAGCTGTGCGGAATCTTCTTAATTGCAGCACTAGCTGGATGGAACCTTCCTGATTAGGTACTTCCTTCCTAACCCTAGCTATGACCTCACACCTTTCTGCAGAAAAAAAAAGCAAATAGGAAATTATACTTCCTGATGAAATTACCTCAGGAAATGAGCTGATTATTACCAGCTGGTACCCTAACAGCTTGAGCTCTTTTTTTAAACAAAATTGGGGGGGGGTATTCTGACAAAATGGAGTCAGACCATGGCCTAGCCTCAGCGTCGTCATCCGCAAATGAACTCCCAGAACGCTGGGAGGGACGTGGGTGGGACTTTTGCGTGATTGGCAGCCCACCCGTTTCGTTCCGCAGTGCCCTGGCCTCGAGGGGGGCTGCTCCCAGTTGGCGCGGCCCCCCGCTGCTTGCCCAGGCACCCGGTGCGCACCCACCTGCCTCCCCCCACAAGCAGGCACCCCTCGAGCCCAGGGCAGCCGTGGAACGAAATGGGAGGGCAGCCAATCACGGCAAAGCCCCGCGTAAGTCCCTCCCAGCGTTCTGGGAGTTCATTTGCGGATGACGACGTTGCCTAGCCTTCTCTTGCTCTTTACAAAGGGGGGGGTCATGATTCAGCATGCACCAGCCAGTGCATTAGTGGGCTTGGCAGTCCAAGCCCACCCCTCTCTCGTGGGCCTGATCTGACATCCTTCTCACCCTGTCACTGCCTTGATCTGCTCCCCCCCATCCCCCCATTCCCCCCTACCCCATTCCCATACATGGGCTTAGCTGTTATAGCAGG
>JAJKFI010017742.1:0-11646 GCA_029204185.1 Lerista edwardsae | reverse complement strand
TGCCAGTTTCAGCCAGTTCTGGACTGTGAGATGTGAAACTGCAACACACCCCACTCAGTTCCTCCCTTCCCCCAGAACTGCCCTTGCGCAAGCGGAGTCCGGCTGGCTCAAGGGCAGCTCGGTGCCAGAACTCTTGAGCTGACACTACTGCTAGTATTGGACCAAGAGATCTAGCGCCTATGCAGGACTGTCAAGTCAGCACCCCAGCATTGGCACTAGTGACATTGTGCCGACGCTAGCACATAGCACATAGTGTCGGCACAATGTCACTTATAGGATTGCGCCCTAAGTCTATGATAGTCTGAAATATCTGTATTAGAGTCTGTATAGCTAAGATTCTACAGATTTTGGCTGTGCACCTGGGGCCCTGCAAAACATCTTTCCAATTAGGCCTCACAGCTCCTAAGGCCCCGAGTACATCATACTTACAGTTCTTCAGATCTTTCACCAAAAGTGGAGACTGTGCTTGAAATGTGTCCACTTGACACGAGAACTCAGAATTGCCAACCTTCCCCCAAGCAGTAAAAACAACAGGCCCCAGGAATCAATCAATCAATCACTAGTATTTATATACCGCTTTTCAACACAAAGTTCACAAAGCGGTTTACAGGCAAATAATAACATTAAAGTTAAATGGCTCCCTGTCCCAAAAGGGTTCACAGTCTAAAAGAATGGAGAACACCACCAGCAACAGCCACGAGAAAGACACTGTGCTGGGATGAAGAGGGACAATTGCTCTCCCCCTGCTAAATATAAGAGGACACCACTTGAAAAAGTGCCTCTTGCCCAGTTAGCAAGGAATGTGGCTCTTCCTTGACTTCATAGCTTCAGCTCAAGTTAGGAACACTGTTCACCTGTTGGTGCTGATAGATGGCTTTGCTCCACCATCCAGTATACATGAGTACAGTCATGATTTCAAGAACCGCCCAGTGTTATCCAACATTGTTACTCACAAAATAAGACAAGCTCCTGAATGCAGCAAGTAATTATGCTAGTCTATCATTATGTGTTTGTCCTGCTGCTACGGATGCATCAGGGGCAGGTGGCTGGCTTTTTGCCTTTTCCCAAAAGAGGCAATGGCAGGCAGCCATTCTTGAGAATCTCTAAGACGGTGTGCTTGATGCACAGATGGCTGTAAAGGTAATATTTTCGGTCAAGTTGGCATCACTTACAGATTACCTACTTAGAGCTGTTTTCAAAAATTCAAGACAATAGAATCAAGATGGAAATATATTAGTCCAAGTAATTCAGACCCCTACTCTAAGCATTCTGGCAGTCGTGTATCAATCTGGCATGCTTCCTCTCCCTCCCCTCACCCCGCCCCAGTGCAGCCAGCCAGTGGAGAAGATACCTCATCTCATTGTATTACTAACAGTCTCTTTTCAATAAAACTCTCTATGAGTTCATCCTATTGGCTATTTCTAGAGAAAGGAGATCTCAGCACGTGTCCTGTAATGGCACCACATCCTGTAGTATGACATTGCTACTTTGAAATATGTAGGTGCATAACATAATGAGGCAGTGGTTCCACAGTGTAAACACATTGTAGCACAACTCATTCAATGACACAGGCCCCAGTTCTATCCAAATCACCCCCAATGATGCATGTGCACCAAGGAGGCATGTGCTGCAACCTCTGGTGTGGGGTGGGCAGTTCAGTTGGAGTTGCAATAGAATCGAGGAGAGAGAAAGAGTGGGAAGGGAGATAGGATATGGTTGCACGTGAGTGCCGCCAATCCTGGCTCCTCCCTCACTCAAGGCAAAGTCCCAACCTGGAGTTAGGCTGTTTGGCTGTTTGGCTGGCAAAAGGGACACCATAAAGTACGGTATGTTTGGACCACTCTCTGAGTCAGAGAGACAAGCACACAGACGCGAGCCATCCATCCTGACTCCGAGAGTGGTCCAAATGCACTTTATGGTGGCCCTCGTGCTGGTCTAACTGTGCCAGCCTAACTCCAGGTTAGGATTGTGCCCCAAGAGTGGTCGTAACATCATAAATGACACCCCAATCCCATGCATATCTACTTGCAAGTAAGTTCCACTGAATTCAATAGGACGTACAGTTCAGTGTGTATAAAACTGCAGCCTAGCAGTCCCTCATATAAACATTATCTTACCTCTCACATTTTTCTCATTGACTCTGCCAAGCACACACTTGATGTGGTGCTCTTCAGGTTAAATGTAAGTGTTATTTTATTGCATCCGTTTCTAGCTCAGAGCTACCTTTAAGAAAAAGGTTAATGCGTAGTATGGCCATAATGATAACGAAGGAACCATCCAGAACACGTGTACGTTCTCCCCCTATGAGGCCCAATCTTTGGAATCTGCTTCATATAACAGAAGTGTTTGTAATTAGAGCTAATGGAGTTAGCTGAGACCACAGGAGGGGGAGAAGAGCTTTGATCCCAGGTGGCCTCATAACAAGAAAGCCCTCAGTGAGGGAGCACTCAGAAGTGGAAAAATATTACCGGCATTTGCTCCCAAAAATCACTGCTCTACAACCAAGTTTGCAGTTTTATCTGCAGAGCCAATTTCATTTTCCAGCTACGTTCTTTCAACATTCTTATCAACTACAATATTTCAAGGATCTGTTCTGAACAAAAATTACAACCAGACTTTTTTTTAAAAAAACAACAACACGTACACAAACATTTCTGTGATGGTTTAAAAAAAAGTATTGTGCACTATTATCTACTCAAAGTAAGTGATACTGGCTGCAGTCCTAGTCACGTCTAGAGACTAAAATGAAAATCCCATTTTGAATTCAGTGAGATGGAAACAGGAGAGAGAGAAAAAAGTGGCACCAAATCAAACTTTCTCCAAGCAGAATATGCAGTATATGAGCTGGATCAGACATAACTTGTCTTAGCTGGCCCCTCTTTGCCTGATTAGAGTCATGTACTTCCATGTCCCCCTCCCAAGACGAGTTCTCTTTATCTTTCGTGTGTGTGTGTGTGTGTGTGTGTGTGTGTGTGGGTGGGTGGGTGGGTGGGTGGGTGGGTGTCTGAAGCATCCCCTCACATGTGTTTCATATATTTGTTCAAAACAATATTTGAACTGTGTGTGAAGCAGAAGTTCAGACAAATGGTCCTCTGATTAGGAAAAGGCAGAAGCATGAGTGTCAGTATCTCATTTCTGGAGGCCCTGATGCAAAGTTGTGGGCATCCGATGATGGTAATTCAGTTAATGAACTTTGGTTGATGAATCTACCCATGTAACTGATTCATCCTGCACTAATTTGAAGCACAGTTTGGGGGACCTCTACATTTGATGGAGATCTCTGTAGCCGTAATGCTGACTCTCCACTTTTGATGACACTGCAGTGAATGAATGGGGGGATCTAAATGCTGAATGTGGGGATAGTTATTCCATATGATTTGGAATGCTGTGTATTGTAATGTGAAGTGTGGCTGGGTGGCTGACTGCTATAGGCTCCCTCTCCACATTGTCAGTATTAAATGTGGGGATTAACTTTTAATGTGGCTGGGCTTTTGATACCAGCTGCAATGCCAAAGTTGAACCCACAACCACAGTCAGATTTCCCTGTGTCATGACTGCAATGCCACATCCCTGAACATGGCTGATTGCCACAGGGCCCATAGAACTGGGTCTATGGTCTACAGTCTACAGAATCTACAGAATTCTGGGTCTATGGTCTACAGTCTACAGAATGCCACCCCACGTCCCAATGATTTTAATAAAGGATTTTTTGGGGGGGAAAATGCAAGTTGGGCCAAATAATTCATCCAGCTAGAAGCAGAGGCTTTTGCTATCCCAGCTGTGTCCTTTCTAATCTCAGCAGGCAGCACAACCACTAAACGGCAGGAAATGGGCGAGTTTCTCCTGTCCATCTAGTTATTTCTGGACACCCAAACTTTGAGATGAGATGAATGCATAAGAAGTTGTTCTAGCAAGAACGGCAGCCATTCAAATTATGCACGGGTTGTCTGCTAAGACGTCCTCAAACTTATGAGATGACAGGTAGTGCCAAGCTTTTGAATAATTCAAGCTTGAAATGGAGAGAAAGGCACTGTAAAGATCAAGGTTGGAATAGGCAAAGATGCAAAATATTTTCAGCAAAACAGTGTAGTTACATTGTTTTAGTAACCCAGAACTTTTAGGTGTTAGCAACCCAGAACTACAAGAACTTTTGTTTCTTTATTAGTAAAAACGTTGCATTTTATCACCAATGTATTATGCAGTAGACCAGTGGTTCCCAAACTGGTCACGAGCCGATTTCAGGTGGGTTGCAAAGCATTGAGAGCAGCCATGTTGAAAATATGGGAAGATGAGATGCTGGAAAGGGCTGCGTGGTTGTTTTGCTTGTGTCAAGGTTGTAATTGGCTTTTCCCCTTTCTGATTCACTTTGCTATTGGAAAATGGCCGAGAAATAACCCAACTGATTGCTTGCTCAAAAGAGACCATCCAATGTCTCATGACTTGCTTGCCCAAAACAAATGACTGGTTAAGTTCATTAATTTCTGGGCAATCCAATTGGTTCTTATGCCCAGCCAATTCACCGCAGGCAGACTTCCCACAAAGAAGGTGAGAACACCTTCAGGTTTGGCCTATTTCATCTCCTGGTTTGAGGGTGTCCTAGTGCGGTTCTACACATCACTGATGAGAATGCCATTTCTTTGTTACACGGAGTCTTGTCAATCTCGCCTTAGTCTTATGACCTCAATATCCTGCTTTGGGAAGGCTTGTGTTAAGTATAAACATTTTGGCTGTATGATTGAATGCTGGAAGACACATGGAAAGACAGCAAACAGGTTGACCTTAGATCTTTGGTAAATGCTCAAAGCTCTGCTTTGACATTAGAGTAGCACCAGCACATGTTTAGAAAAAGATTTACGTGTCCATCAAATCCTTAACGAGATTTATTAAAGATGGTGTTTCCTGCACAGAAAAAAAGTGTCTGCATGCTCTTTCTGTTCCCACACTTGAGCTACAGTACATAAAAAGAGAACAGTAAGGAAGCATCCTTTCTCTATACATTCTTTTTTTGTTATCTACAAACCATTGCTGTTCTCCATGGAAAACAGCCACTTCCTATCACCACTTGAGTGCAAATCCTGATGGGAATGCTCAATCACAATATGAACCCCCCGCCCATGCCCCAAAATAAAAAAGTGGAATTGCCAAATGAAAGTTAAGTATTATGTAACTGAATAATCAGGAATAATGTCACAATTCTAGCAATGGAAACACTGAATTAATGGATTCAATACCAAATTATGTGGAGTGGCACTATCTATCACAGATCTTTAAAAACCTGGATGGAGTTTTATGAGCTTGACCTGAGTTTTAGAAAAAGTAATGTCCATTGTTGGTGCTATAACTTATGAGTTTAACAAAAATAGTGTAAAAATGCATTGCTGGTAAAAATAGATTGTAACTAGAGGGGTAACTGACTGATTGAATGTGGCTCCAATGGGTCGTTGGAAATGGTCACCTGACCTAATTCTGCTAGGTCTAAATGCCTCAACTGCACCACTGTTGTTTCTGCCATATGTTGTTTTTTTGTTATAAGTAATTCAATTCTTTTGATTTGGGTTTTTGAACAATTTCCAATGTGAGTAAAATGTTATGTGTGCCAGTATCTATGTCAGGGTGCAATCAGCGGCGGCATTCAGCTGGTACGTTGGGCGGGACTTACCTTTGACCGACAGTCCGCCCGTTGCGTAACAGTACGTTCCGCTGCTTTCCCACCCGCCGGGGCGGGCGGCAAAGCGGCGGAACGCGCCATTACACAATGGGCGGACTGTCGGTCAAAGGTAAGTCCCGCCCAGCGTACCGGCTGAATGCCACTGCTGGGTGCAATCCTAACCTGGAGTTAGGCCAGCAAAGTTTGGCTGGCACAAGGTCTGCTGTAAAGTGCATTTGGACCAGTCTGAGTCAGTGGGGATGGCGCACGTCTGTGTTCTGGCCTCTCTGACTCTGAGAGTGAGCCAAACATACTTTGCGGTATCCCTTGGGCCAGCCAAACCTTGCTGTCCTAACTGTGCCGGCCTAACTCCAGGCTAGGAGTATGCTCTGAGTATCAGCCTGCTTGTGTCTGAGTAGCAAACATATTATCAGTACTTAACAAAATAGCCATCTTATTTTGCAGGGAGGAAGCAGATGAAAAAGGGCCAAATTTAAAAATGCAATAAATATCACTCAAAATCCTAGACGTGAAAGGCAATATTAGGCACAGCTTATATTTCATCAGACTGCACCGATCAGGAAATCACTTTGATGGCTTAATTCTCCTATTTTAAGTTATGGTTGGGTTTGATATCTTGCTGTCGGAGACATAGCATATTTACCTACGGTTATCAAATTCCACATATCTGGTGAAACAGAAATATTTGATTAGTTTCAAGCTGTGCTGCTAATCATAGCAACTTAGGAGTAAATTCCAATGAAATCAATGGGTCTTAAGACAAGCGCACATAATATGAGTGCCTTGAGTCCATTAAAATCCCTCCCTGGAAGTCTGCCCACAGTGTAAGTCATTCTTGAGCACCAGCTAGCCCACGTTGACAGGGAAAATTTTCTTCATGCCACCACAGATTGATGTTTTTTATGTATACTTTTTTTCCTCAATAGATCTGTGAAGAAAAATGCACTGCTTGGCAAACTACCACATCGGGATCGTTCAGCGAGTGGAGACAGCTGCCACAGGAAGTGATTTAACATGGTCTGCACATGGTGGTTCTAAGCAAATGTCCTTTGAACTGAAGTGCAAATTCTATTAAAGTTCAATCAATCTTCTTATTATCCAAACCTTACCCATGTGTTTTCCATCACGCATCATAATCAGTGCAACCTTTTGGAAACAGCACTCTTTGTTATCTAAAGTAATGATCTGCATGTTTTGGAGTTCTCAAGACTGGTTGAATGGGTGAGAGAAGCATTTTCAGCACGATGATAAGAATACTTGCATAATCAGGTCAGAGTTGCAGGCGGGCGAAAGCTCAAGTGCGGGCAACCTTTTCCAAATTTAGAGTTCATAATTCTCAAAAGACACTTAGGGAATATTTGGCGACTAATGTAGCTTTTAGAAGCATGATTAGAGAGAAGAAGAAGGAGTTCACTAAAGCCCAATGGCATAAGTTACATTCTGCTATAGTCCAAAATGATGCCAAAGCTTTTTGGAGCATCACGCGTGGGAGCTTTAGAAATTCTCCGGAACCAATAGGCAATATATCAAATCAATCCTGGATTGACCATTTTTCAAAATTATTATCGGTCATGGACAAGGAGAATATGTCAGGTCCCTCCCCAGATATAGTAAACCTCCCGGCTTGGTCGCCGGTGACTGTGGAGGAGATTCTCCCCCTTATTCAAGGCCTTAAACTCGGTAAAGCAGCTGGTGCAGATGCCATCCCAGCTGATTGGATTAAGGCTGACATGCCTTTCTGGATACCCTTGTTAGGTAAACTATTTACAGCTGTTAACTCCACGGGACTTTTTCCTAAAGCATGGCTCAATTCTATAATTGTCCCAATCTATAAGAAGGGGGACCCTCATAATCCAGCTAACTATCGACCGATCAGCCTTTTGTCAATTGTTGGTAAGCTATATGCTAAATACCTATTGAATAAGGTGCTCTTGTGGACTCAGAAATATAATATCATACGGCCTGAGCAGATAGGTTTTAGAAAAGGCAAATCAACAATTGATCACGGCCTTATATTGAAACATCTGGTCACTAAATACGTCATCAATCAAAAAACTAAAGTGTTTGTGGCCTTTCTCGATCTCAAATCGGCATTTGATAGTGTGGATAGGGACCTACTTTGGCACAAACTACAAAATCTTGGAATAGATAAAAGACTTTTACATCTTATTAAGGGGCTATACTCAAATAATATGTGCCAAGTTCGTACCTCTTCATCTGGGAGTTTAACAAAGGAATTTCCCACAAATAGAGGGGTTAAACAGGGTTGTTTGCTAGCCCCGATCTTGTTCAATATTTTTCTGAATGATCTGGCACCCTGTTTAGATATACCCGAGGGCCATCCTCCTAAATTGGGAAATCGCCATGTCTCGATTCTTCTTTACGCCGACGATGCGGTGATTATATCCCGCACTCGTATCGGGCTTAAAAGGTTACTAAACAAATGCCTTGAGTATTTTTCAGGAAATAAGTTACAACTCAACTTTGAGAAATCTAAAATTCTTGTGTTTGCCAGGACATGGAAGCCAAGGAAATGGAGGTTAAATAAGGTGGAGTTAGAGCATAATCAGGTCAGGTGGTGGTGAGCCCTGGAACAGAGCCCTATGTTGGGCCCCACAATGTCAAGTGACCACTCCATCATGGTGGTGGGAAGCCTAGGCTCCCTGGGCCATGCCCTGGTTGGCTCAGCTATAGGTGGCAGCAGTTGATGCTCCTCCTTCAACAATGGCACCATTTTAATTTCTTTGACTCTATATTGGGACTCTACAGGGAGGCAGGGAACACAAAGCGATGTGTAGAAGCAGCATATTGCAACTGACTGAGAATGCAATCCTAATCTGGAGTTAGGCTGGCACAGTTAGGCCAGCAAAGTTTGGCTGGCACAAGGAACACCGTAAAGTATGTTTGGACCACTCTCGGAGTCAGAGAGGCCAACACACAGACATGCACCATCCTCCCTGACTCCGAGAGTGGTCCAAATGAGTTTTACAGTGGCCCTTGTGCCAGCCAAACTGTGCTGGCATAACTCCAGGGTAGGATTGCACTCTTGTTATGGGCTTTAAAGAAGAGATAAGGGTGAATGGTAGTCAAAGCTCTATCTCTGTTCCATGGGAGGAATGGACACATTGCAAAGGCATAAGAGTGCAAGGAAGGAGAGCTTAAAGGAAAGATGCAAAGTTCAGTCTTCAACGTATTGAGCTTGAGATGACGATGAGTTTATATGACAGCCCACCTTCAGTGATTGGGAAATGTCAGCTGCTGATGGTTTCAAAATAGCAATGTTATAAAAGCCTATCTTAACATATATCTGACATGGTTTTCACCTGATCAAGTCCATGGGATTTCAACAGCTTGCTTTTAAGCTTGGCCCTTATTTATTCGAGTGGCCTTCCTGCTTGCTCTGTCTTCTTTCCTGGATATATAAAATGAACACATGCAGGCTTCCAGTTTGTACAACTTCCATATTATCACCCCCACCCTTCCACCTCCACTGTATTGAAGCACAAATACTGACAAGCAGGTTGAGGAAAAGTGGACCTGCAATTCTCATGAATGAGATAAAAGTAAAGATCTCACTTAATTCAGGGCCCAATCTGATTCTTCCCCCCACCCCCCACTGGTGCAGCTGCACTGAAATGGAACATGCTGTATCCAACAGAGGGGCAGATTGGGAGGCTTCAGAAGAGAATTTAAATCCCTTTACCACCCTGTAAGCTTCCTGCTTCACAGTGGGTCTCCTCAGACCTGCACCAGCTCTTTAGATGGCACACGACTGAGAAAAGAGAAAAGACCGAGGGGATAAGATCTGGCGTGTGCCAATGCTGCCAGATCTACCCCTCCTGCAGATTCCCTGCCTGCTTTCCTTCCCCTCCTGGCCCAGATTCACCCCCTCCAAAACCTGTCTTACCTGCTCTGGCTACCATTCTGGGGTCCAGCAGCTGATGTGGAGTTCCGCTGCCACTTGCAGCAGTGCTCCCCAAAAGGCTTCTGACAGAGTGCTCCTCACACGGTTGGTAGCCATTTTGGGACCACAGAACTCAGAGCATGTCAAAGTTGATCTGTGCAGGTGGATCAGATCAAGGAAGGGTGTAATTCACAGGCTCATATGCCCTAATACCAACCCAGGGCCCATATGAGTTGTGAACTATTCTTTAACAGGGTGTGTCCTTAAGCGCTTACATCCAGTAGTGTCATTCAGTAACAAGGAGACGGAACGCGAGGCGGGACTTACCCCTTGATTGACAGGGAGCCCGCGACGCGTCGCCGCCTGCCTTTCCGCCGCGGGGACTCCTTCCGGGTGGTGCGCCCCTCCATGGCTCTCCTAAGCACCCAGCGTGCCACCCAGGCAAGCGGGCACCCCCTCCGAAGCCAGGGGTGCCAGCGCGGCGCTCGGCAAGGCGGCGACGCGTCAGAAACGGGCAGCCAATCAGGCGGTAAGTCCCGCCTCGCATTCCGTCTCCTTGTTACTGAATGACACTACTGCTTACATCCAAGGCAACAAGCAGAGGATGTGTCTCTGCTACCAGCCTGGGACCACAGCTAAGAGGACTTCTCCAAAAAGGAATAAACTGTCTCTTAAATCCACAGGCAGAACTAGCCCCACTTACATGGCTCTATCCCAAATCAATGAAGCTTAACCAAAACTTATGGGGTGCCCAAGCAGCAAGACTGAATTTAGTATGGTTCCCAGTAATCACAAATAAAGTCTACAGCTTAACTATTTCCCTCACCTTAAGGTTTCCTTAACCTTATCACAGTTACAAAACTCGAAAAGCACTTTAAGAACCAACAGAGATACACTTTAAAATAAGAAAAAGAAACTATACTCCTAACACAAGACTATGCCCTAGTACCTGCAAGGTGGCTAGCCTTGCTGGTTCACCACCTTTTTAGTCCAAGCAGGCAGCAAGTCCGTGTTGGGCCTCTTTAGATAGACAAGGAGAAGGCAATCTGAAGTTCTGGAGATCTGAAGGACTGATGATATTCTCTGAAGATGGTCTGATGGTGTCTTGATGGTATCCTGAAGATCTGACTGGTGGTGTGTGTCTGTACCCTCAAAACTGGGTATCTTTATACCCACTTTAGTATAATTAATTATCCAAGCAGGATAAAGGTCAGACCTCTTCCTGATGGAATGTTTGGAGGTTCCATCCTGTTCAGAAAAGGTTATGTAAACAAATCACTAATTCTAAGTGATGGGTCTCAGCTGTGCGGAATCTTCTTAATTGCAGCACTAGCTGGATGGAACCTTCCTGATTAGGTACTTCCTTCCTAACCCTAGCTATGACCTCACACCTTTCTGCAGAAAAAAAAAGCAAATAGGAAATTATACTTCCTGATGAAATTACCTCAGGAAATGAGCTGATTATTACCAGCTGGTACCCTAACAGCTTGAGCTCTTTTTTTAAACAAAATTGGGGGGGGGTATTCTGACAAAATGGAGTCAGACCATGGCCTAGCCTCAGCGTCGTCATCCGCAAATGAACTCCCAGAACGCTGGGAGGGACGTGGGTGGGACTTTTGCGTGATTGGCAGCCCACCCGTTTCGTTCCGCAGTGCCCTGGCCTCGAGGGGGGCTGCTCCCAGTTGGCGCGGCCCCCCGCTGCTTGCCCAGGCACCCGGTGCGCACCCACCTGCCTCCCCCCACAAGCAGGCACCCCTCGAGCCCAGGGCAGCCGTGGAACGAAATGGGAGGGCAGCCAATCACGGCAAAGCCCCGCGTAAGTCCCTCCCAGCGTTCTGGGAGTTCATTTGCGGATGACGACGTTGCCTAGCCTTCTCTTGCTCTTTACAAAGGGGGGGGTCATGATTCAGCATGCACCAGCCAGTGCATTAGTGGGCTTGGCAGTCCAAGCCCACCCCTCTCTCGTGGGCCTGATCTGACATCCTTCTCACCCTGTCACTGCCTTGATCTGCTCCCCCCTTCCCCCCTTCCCCCCTACCCCATTCCCATACATGGGCTTAGCTGTTATAGCAGG